>SCDS01000054.1:0-83066 GCA_004149465.1 Drosophila nigromelanica
TTGAGGGCATTTTGGTCATGTTTTGTCATCTAGATTAGTTCTGCATTTACATAATATGCATTTTTGAAAATAAAAATTTTTTCATTTTTTTTATGAAAAATCATGTAATCCCCCCTTATTCATTTTCGAAAAAATTTTTTTTTCAAAATTTATAATTTCAAATTTTTGTTTTTAATCGATTGTGTTAGTCATAATTATTATAAAATCAACATTAAACCCGATTCTGAGCGGGTAAAATTTTTTGTCAAAAATCATGCCACAATTGGCAAAAATTTTGACAAGACTCGGATCCATAGCTCCCATATTTCAAACTTCCATGATTTGGTCAAAACTGAACCGATTTTCATGTTTGATGGCATTTTGGTCATGTTTTGCCATCTAGATTAGTTCTACATTAAAAATTTATGAATTTTTGAAAATAAAATTTTTTCACTTTTTTTTGTGAAAAATCATGTACTCCCCCTTATTAATTTTCGGAAAAATTTTTTCAAAATTTATAATTTTGAATTTTTGTTTTTCATCGATTGTGTTAGTCATAATTAGTATAAAAATCAACATTTAAACCGATTCTAGATGCCAAAATGCCATGCCAAAATTGACTAAAATTTTGACAAGTAAAGCTCTCAGATCCATAGCTCCCTTATTTCAAACTCTTATAACTTTGTCAAAAATAAACCGATTTTCATATGTAGAATTTAAAATTTATATTTTGAATCAAATAATGATTGATAATAGTGTCTAGTTTTGTTTTTTTTTTTATATAATTAAAAGTGGGTCTTAAAGTTTACAAACTCAAGCTCAATTTATAAGTATTTTAACAAAATGTGTGTCCTTCAATAAAATAAAATAAACGGTTCGAAGAAGAGTTTGCTTATGAATTTCCATTTGAATTGAAATATTTAAATTCTTATTAATTAAATATTAAATTCTATAAGCTGTAGAAAATGTTCTACTGCCTACAAAAGTGTCCACTTAAACATTTTTATGAAATCTAGATTTTCAACTATTTGTACTTAATCTTAATTTCCAAATTTAAAACATTTTCTGTGCTATTAAATTCGAATGCCTGTGGTCCATGTATATGTATATAAAATGATATCATTTATTTTATTGTATTTAATGCTGATACAAATATACAGACAAATTTGGAGAATAAATTGATTGTTTACTTTCATAGTTGTATTTATGCACAAATTTTCAATAACCGCCAAAAGACATAAGCCTTATTAATATATAAATATGTATATGTGTGTATATCAATATGCAAAAGGCAAGTATGTGACCTTTTACTATGCCAGAACATAGATATTTGTATAAGTGTCTATGCTCAGTTCTAAATAAGCAATTATGACATGTGTGTGTTTGTGGGTGTGTATGTGCATTAAGCTGACTGCATAATCTAGTGTTATTGATGGCACACTAAATGATTAATAGCCACCTACAAGTACACATTTATTAGTCCGTGTTGTCATCAAGCCCAGGCTTATCTGCATGCTCATGTTGTAGCTGCTGCTCAGATCTACTAAGAATGAATGATTGGCTGACAAATTGGCAGTCTTTAGGTTGAAAGTCTAAGAGCAAGTCCAGCAAGTCATAAAAATGATGTTTGAAAACAAAATTAAGTGTTGCATTTTTAATATGCGATGAATGACGCGATATACGTCAATCAATAGGCAAACATCAATCGTCCCAACTCCCCCATTCGCATTTGGTTAAGCATTAAAAGCGCTTAAATGCATATTATCCCCGTTATGTAAATTCACAGCTCGCTGAGGCTTATGCGGCTTACACTCTTCACAATGTGTACAACATGTCGCATGCGTAATATTTTAATTATGACAACGCTGACCCATATAAGTATGCGTGTGTGGAAAAATACGAGAAAATGTAAATAGTGTGCCCCATTGTCATAAAAATGTGCTGAGCATAAAGCAAGTGCCACCGTGGCTTTATTAAAAGGCCATTAAGTATGGCAATCGAGCGGGCCAATTTGCGTTGGGGCTAATGATGAGCATGTTAGCAGGCGGGGCCGCAGACCACAAATTGCAAGGGCGTGTCAATTGAATAGCAACAGAAGAAACAGAAATAAAGAATGAGAAAGAGAGAGAGAGAGAGAGAGAGAGAAAGAGAGAAGGAGGTAGGGATAGGAAAGTGGGCGATGGGAGGTGGAAACTAGGCAAACGTTTATTTAGGCACTTGCACATGTTTTTGGTTTTCTTGTTGTTGTTGTTATTACATCTCTTGTAACGGAAATTGATAAAGAAATTTTATTGTATCCAACATGAAAATACAACACACACACAACATATTGTGGGCATTCCATGTCCAATCTCTACTTTTTGGATGGCCAGCAGGACATCTCTCACAGCTCGCTTGCGGTCAAATTTTGCCTGATATGTCAATTTAATATGATTTATGGGATTTATTGTTTCTGTCGCTCTCTCTGTGCCTTTGTGTGTCTATATGTCTGTGTGTGTTTGATTCCTTTTGTTGTCTTTCGCTTGTAGCAATTGTTTTTCATTTAGCCTGTTAACATCGAGTTCATCACAATAAGTGCTCCGCATCTATTTCTCTCTCGCTCTCTCTCATTCTCTCTCGCTATTTGTCTCTTCCTATCTCGCTCTTTATTCGATTGCCACTCTATCCTCTATTTGTTTGAGTGATGACCCGAGGCTTTCGCTGTCTGTCTGTCTGTCTGTATGCTAGTTGATTGAACGCTGTTTGGCACAGCGGGCGGCTTTTGTTCTATAGACTTTAATTGATTTGCCTCACAGCGGACTCGCTCTCTCTCCCCCCCCCCCCCCCCCCCCTCCCTCTCCCTCCTTTTTAATAACTTTAAATTAAATGTACGTGCCACAAAGTATGCAATAATTGCTACAGCAATGCCGTCGGCAGCCACCGTTCATGCGATTACCAGCAAGGCCACATTAATGCAACATCCACCCTCAACCACCCACGTGGGTGTAAGTGCTTATTACCTCTCCCTCTCCCTCTTTCTCTCTCTCTCCCTCTCATTGTCTATGTCTCTCTCTCTCCTGCACCTACACATTTATTGAATGCATCAGTGCCTGCTGCGTCGTTGTGGCCTTTTGTTAGTGTGGTGCTGTGGTGCCGCCCCACAGCCTGTGTAAACCGCTTAAGACTGCCTGGAGGCTGGTCGGGAGCTTTGTGCATTGACAATTCGCTTAAGCCCGGACACATCATTTATCAATTCTGAGCCAGTTCGGTTATGGACAAAAGCATAAATTAGAGTCCAAATTTAATGTGGCGTGGCGTGGCGTGGAGTGGCTGGCAAGTGGGATCTAATGCGAGCCTAATCGCTGCTTTGGGTGGCTCAGATTGCTCTGGTTGCGCTGCGTCGAGTTAATTTTATAATCAAACGCGAATCTGTTGCTAACTGGGGAGTTGCCTTTTGATTGGATTAAATGCTGCGCATAAATAAACATAATCAGGCATATGTTCTGAGTGGGTGCGAGAAACCTGCTTCGATAAAAGTCATCCATATGCCAGGAGCAGCAGCAAGTGCCGAGTAAAAAGGCCCAAAAACGTGTTACCGGCAACAACTTTGTTGTCTTTGAATTGCAAATCATGTCGCCACTTAGTCGCTGCCATCATACCAAAAATGTCTTTATTTATGCGTGCATATTGGCCCTCAAAGCTGTCTCTTTTTTTATATACTCTGTACCCGTTATAAATGGAAAAAGTGGAGTATAATGTTTCTGTGGAAATGTATGTAATAGATCCGTACTTATTGAGTATAATAATGCCCTCTTTACTTGAAATCTATAAATATAAATAAAATATATATATAAATAAATCTATAAAAATGTTTCTGTGGAAAAGTATGTAAAAAATCCGACATTTTTGAGTATAATATTAGCCTGTTTACTCGAAATCTATAAATATATTGATTTTAAGCCCAGTTTTTGTTTTTGGCATATTTTGGCGGTTATAAGACGTTCTAGTAGATTATGCACGTATCAAGAATGTTTAACTTTTTGAATAGTAGTATAGTAGTCGTATTTTTTGAGAGATCTATCCTTCTTTTAACTGAAGTAGCCCGCTAAAATACCCCTATTCTTTTTTAGTTTTAATGTATTACAACATTGCGACGTTTTTACTATCAATGATATTGTATCCAATCCTAATCGCAAATTAAACACAATTTAAGTACAATATAATAATATTTACCGTCATGTATTGGACCGAGGCTATTAATTACGACGACACAGCATGTAATAAATTATATTTAGAAGCAAATTGTTGCCTTAATTTGTCAATTGCGGAACTTATTCAACCAAGTAACATTGGTAAAAATAGATTGCAGTGTAGGCGTTAAACGTAATTTTATCTACCTGGTAAATTATGTATGAAATTTGCGGTGGCACTTATGCCTCCTACGGATGAAGAGGACAACGACTTAATAGACTAGACAATAAAGCTAATCTATTTAATTAAATATTATAAAAAATAAATTGACCATATAATAATTAATAAGGCAAGGAAGGACCTTATTGTTATATTTTCTGTTTACTTCTTTTAGAATTTCTTTTGTAATTTTTTCGCTTTGTTGCCCTGAGTCTGACCTTTGGGTACAGGGTATCTTCCGTCTAGAGCACTCTGACTTGCATTTATTTTACGAGCTGGCTAACCATCTTTTGATGTGTGACGTGTGCCCGGGCACTTTGGCTGGCACTTGTAGGTCGTAAATATTCAAGCGGAATTCAAATGCACTTTTCGGCCCTGTGCGCGTGTCTCTCACTAAGTGCTAACAAGTGTCTTATTGATCCACCACCAAACCTCAAATCAATTTATTTACTTGTATGTATGTGTGTGTGTGTGTGTCCTGCATTGAATTGGAACTTCATTTAATTTTTTTTTTCATTTTTAAACACAAAAGCGAAAAAAAAACAAGAACGTCGCTGTCTTTGAGGATTTCGGTAAACTTGACCATTGAACTTGGTGGCGGAAACAAAAGTCAGCTACAAATCTCGGCCAAGAAATACTCGCAACACTCGAGCTCAAGACAAGAGGCAAAGGCCATGTGCTGAGTGGCAGATGTCACTTGCGACAGGCTGCTGACAAGTCTGCAAAGGCGATGCGTGTGCAAGTGTATGTGCGTGTGCGTGTGGGTGTATATGTGAGTGTGTAAGTGTTGGTAAAATGATTCCCAGTAGGAAATTTGAGCATACAATCGACTCGCTTTGTACAAAATATATAACTTGAATTTTCTATCATTGAATTTCACGGATCTGGTTTCAATCTCTAGATTTTGTATTAATGTCATATCACATAATTAATTATTATAAATATTATTTAAAAAAAATATTTTTTATTGAATTTCATATTTTTACCTTTTTTATTTTTAGCCCAATAATCTTAAATTTTCTATAATTGAATTTCATGGATCTGGTTTCAATCCCTAGATTGGGTATTAATGTCATATCACAAACTTATAGCAGTCATTTATATTATATTATTCTTCATAATTAATTATTATAAATATTATAAAATAAAAATATGTTTTTAATTGAAATTCATAATTGTATTTTTTAAGCCAATATTTTTCTTAATAGTTCGGGTTTCCTTTTATTTTTTACTTCTTCTTTAGGGATGTTGACGAACACACAATTTGAAGCTTACCGCCGGGTTGGTTTTCTTTGTTTTGGCAAGTTTTCGGCTGTTGACTGTCTGACTGACTGACTGACTCAGTAACTGGGTGACTGTCAAAGTGGGATGCTGGCCTGACAGCAAGAACACGCGCTATTTATAAACATTATGACACAAACGAATTGTCATACAATTTGTCAACAGCGAACACAAGTGTGCCAGTGTGTGAGGCTATATGAGGGCGCCCTTATTGTTGTTGTTGCTGTTGTTTTTTTTGGTTTGGTTGCTTTTTATGAATTCAGCTGGCTTCTGGTTTATTATACCCTAAGCGCTTGAAGGCTTAATCTTTGACTTGATATTTCTAATCCGTATGCCTAACAAGTTTGTTTCGCATAAAGAACATGTACGAACTTTCCATATCTTAATTTAATTAACATTTGAGTTTGTAGCAGGAGAATTAGAATGGGATTTATGTTGATTTGAATTGACGGCTTGTTTGTGCTGCGCAGCAATTCTTAAAAGGGTATTTTACAGCTCATAATTTCTGTAGGGTAGTGTATTTGATTTGTTTGGTTTCGTCAGAGTATATCGTCAATGTCGTTGTCCTTACTCGTTTCGCATGTTTGTCATTGCCTCTGCCTGATTCGCTTTTTTGTATCTTACTTGGGGGCCAATTTGTAGCATATTCACTTATCGGCCTATGCGACTTTGTCGTCGTTGTCATTGCCAATTTTGATGGAGTTGTATGCATAAACATGTAGCGGCACGCCAGTTGGGCTGACAAGCGACAATGAGCCTTCAAATTTGTAACAACTTTTTGTTGCCCGGGCAACATCTTGTCTCGTTGCGTTCCCCCTAGTCCCTGGCAGCACAAAACAGCCCTTTTGGGGTTGTCTTAAATGTCATTGGGCTGTCATCAAACTAAATCGCACATGAAATTCACCATGTGTCTCCAATGTGCACATGGGACGGGGCTAATCGTAGCCAAGCACAATGCCACTAACCAAGATTGATGGCCCCAATGGTAGAGCTGAATTGAAACAAGCAACTAGAACTATTCGCATCGTATAATTAGCTGAAGTGCTTTGCCGAGTAATGCAATTCATGGAAACTATAAAACAAAATTAACTGTACTACAGTGGTCACTCGAATATAAAGCAAATCAAAATTCGAAAAGAAAAATAAACCCATAATTTATTTATATTTCAAATTCATTTAAGTTATCTAGAACGCTTTAAATAAAATTTTTTTTGTTGATAGTTTTATTTTCTGAAAGTTTCAATTGTCAAGCGACTACTGTATATTAATCGCTAGTTAATGCTGGTTATCTGGTATTACTTCTTGAGCTGCATTAAAGCAAGTCCTATCTTGCCATCAATCATTTGCAGCTTGTGCTATATTTAAATAATTTCTCAATTTCTCACAGGTTTGCTCACTCTGCCAATTAAATTTGAATTAAATTATGTTGCTTCTCGTTGCCAATGCCGCCTGCGATGATTTGCCCCAAGCTGCCTGCGCAGCGTTTGTCAGTCTTGGCAATTAATTGAATTTTGTTGTCGAAACTGCAAACATTTGATAACAAATTAGTTTACTAATTTCAATCTTAAAAAACAATTAGGCTGCTTGGGCGATAGGGCGACCGGACGGGAGGCAACTTGACAACTTGCGACAGCTATGCGTAGAGTTGGCAAGTTGCAAGTTTGGGAATTTGGGTGTCCTGGAGTTAGAGCCCTGACACGGCAAGGACAAATATATAGATTATTTGGTCTGCCTTTGTTTGCACACTGTTTTTCTGCCTGTTCGCATTTGTTGTTCATTTTTTTTTGTTTGTTTTTTTTTCAAAAACGTTATTCAAATTTATTTAGCGCGCTGAACAACAGCCTGTTCTCGTCCTCGTGCCCATCCTGTACCTGACATGCTGCTCTGTTGAGTCTCATTTGGTGTTCTTAATGAAGAATAAAATTGTACGGGAGGAATGGTGCGATAAGGGGCAACATGCTTTTGGCGTGGACCATTCGCACGACGCATTTGTGAAATTAAATTGAATGTTGGAATAACAATTTTCATGTTGTCGCTTTGTCCTAATTAAATTCAGTCGTTCTTCATGTTCATCTCGGGGGTACTCACCTTAGATCGATGTACTGATAGACAGAGGTAATGCCCAGGTTGAAGTAGACGGGCACAAACATAAAGCAGACAATCGGATAGGCAGTCATCATACCGTATATTATTTCCCACATGGCCGAGCCGCGATAGTAAAGTTCACTCGGATACCCTGCAAAGGAAACAATTGTGTGGCTTCTAATAGAGAAATCCACAGATAGAATTGCGTTTAACTTACCCAAGACTGATCGTACACCGAGTGTGCCACGTGCTATGGATATCATGACGGCCACAAGTGAGACACCGCCGGTGGCAAAAACATAATCCGCCTTGCTGCGTTGCTTGGTCTTGCCAAAAATGCGCGTCCAGAGTGGTCCCAAGACTGTAAGCGCTATAAATGCCACGAACATGAAGTAATCCCAACCCAAGGTGCTCAAATCCTTGGCCATGTTGCTGCTGCTGCAACGATATGAAAACAGAAATGCAAAAATCAAATGGCAACTTGGTCAAAACAGCTTTTCAGCGGCCAACCGCCAGAGGGAAATGGCGGGGGAGTTGGGGCGGGGTGGGGAGGAGTTGTTGTCAAAACGTTTTCTAGCATAGTTGAACATGTGCATATTAGTCACGCTCGGTGCACATAATGCCGACACCGTTGACGATGAAACTTTGGCTACATTGTTGCATATCCACAGGCGCGTGGGCAGCGACTGCGGTCGCTCGGCGAGCCCCCCTGCGCGGCATAGCCCATACAACAAGCCAACCAAACAGTGGCCTGCGGGGGAATCGAGGGAGTGACTCCTATGTTGGCGCCAGAGCAAATGAGTTAAAACAAAGCAAAATGTTGCGCACTACAAAATTTATGGACTGTGTCCTTTGCTCGCTCTGCTGACATTTGTATTCATGCCAGGCAGACGCTGTCTTCCAACACACACACACATATGTCTTTGTCTGTGTGTGTGTTTGTGTGTGTGTGTGTGCGTAGGTGCGGCCTTAACTACGACAAGTTGGTAGTGGCCCACAAAGCGCGTCGCTTATGTGCGATTTGGTTGGCAACTTTGTGTTTTTACTTGTACTTGAAGTGACGCCAAAGCCAACTGTTGATCCGCTTGTGCTCGACAACCAAAATATAACAGTCCAACCTCCAATTGCTTAGATCAACTTGTGCACCCTAAACATTTTACTACACAGCAAAGATATTTTAATTTTATCACGAAATGCACAAATCACTAAAGAAGACATCCAACAATATAAAGTTGAAATATTCTTGATATACATCCATCTGTTTGTTTGAGTTTCGATTCTTCAGCTGCTTAAGCCAGTACTTAAATCGGTTATCATGAACTACAAATAAACCTGTAATAGGTAATAAAACTAGGTAATCTAGTTAAACAGTTTCTCACCTCAAAACTGTCGTTATGGCATAGGGCCGTCTTTTTGTTGTGTCTCTTATACGAACTCTGAGCCGAAAAAGGTTTTATGTATGAAAAAACGGAAAGCGTTACTATTCTCCTAATATATAAGTTAATTCTTATCAACTCAAACCACTATTGCTTATAAATCCTATATGAACGATCGCTCAAACTAAGTTTTTTTTAGTAAAAACTTTAATTGCTGACTTAAGTTAACATTTTAGTATATGAGTAAGAGATATAATTATTCAAATAACAAAAGTAGACTAGTCATCAACCATATATAATACTATATAATACTCCACCCTATATATAATACCATACATATAAATATGAGAAATTAATCTTTATAATAACCCCAACTTCCCTGCACATTTTTTGTCGGCTTAGAATAAAGCATTGCAACATGGTATTACAAATTTTTTGTGAAGTGTTTTACATTTTATACTTAAAACTTAATTGATATCTCGTTTATATAACTCACATATATAAAATGTTGATTAACAAACTGAACTTTGATTCATTTTCATTGCCAGAACTTTTATTGATACTCGCTTATATTACATCACAAAATGCAATTGTTTCAAACTTGAATTATCTGATGTTACTCATACGTCCCATAAAATGAGCATCTGTGTAAAAATTGTAAACTTATAGCTGATTCGATCATCAGCAACGTTTTGATGTCCAACTAATTGACAACATTTACCATGCAGTTGTGCGTGCGTATGTGTATGTGTGCGTGTATGTGTTCGTGTATGTGTGCCTGTCGTTTGCCATCCTTTAAGCTTTTATCTGACACTCAGTCTGGCTTTTGTTTTGCCTTTCTGTACAAACTATTAGTCATGTTTTTTTTGGCTTTGTTTTGGATATTTTTTGTGCTATTTTTTTTTTTGTTAAAGGTGGAGTCACATCTGCCCAGAGCTGACAGCTGTCCAGTTAAACTGGCTAGGCAGTCAGCCTTTTCTTTGGTCATGTGATAAGCAGAAGTCAACAAGAGCAAACCCAGGGCCAAAGGTCATCCATTGTGTGTGTGAACTTGTGCGCAAAATGTTATTTTCTGCTTGCTGAGCTTAAGCAAATTATCCGTGTTGCCAGCGCTTTGTTACCTGCTGCTGCTACAGCAACTGAGTCCGCTTAGCCAATGCTTGAGGAGCCTTCAAGTTGGTGGTCGGAAGCAGCAGTTGTCAGGGGAAGACAATGTGTCCGCCCCCAACGCCATCACCTTTTTCCAATAGACGGCAACGACAATTTGCGCATATTTTCATCAAGTATGTAAAATGCTGCCAAAACTAAGCCACACGTATGCATAAGTAAGCAGGAAGCTCCATCTTAGAGGAGGTGGTATTTGGTATTTCAAAGTTTTACATGGCATATAATAAAAGTGGCGCTAAAGTAGACCATAAAAGATGGAGATGGAAGGAATATTGCAGGCGTAAAAAGCTTTAGCGCTCACATCATCGTCGTTCGCCCCACCTTTCTCCCCAATCCCCTCCCAAAAAAAAAGCGCTTGCAGTTAATATTCATGCACTTTTGGCGCAGCTTGAAAAATTATACGAAACTTGGCGACATGTGTGCGATGAGATGACGAAGGAGTCGTCGATGCCAAGGATCATAAATTATAAAGCAGCTTGTAGCAGCAGTTACAACAGCAGCAGCAACAACAAGAACAACAACTATACCAACAGCGCCAACCTCAGAGAATCGTTGACATGTCGTGAATCTTGGCGGGCCATTGTGTGTGCCTGAAACTGACAGCCAAAATGAAAAGTTATTAAAAAAACGGAAGCGTGTGTTAACGAAAGGACTCCAAAGGAGAGACGAGAGAGAGAGAGAGAGAGAGAGAGAGAGAGAGAGAGAGAAAGATGGAGAGAGAGAGGGAATCAGAGAGTGAGGGCATCGCATAAACAAAAAAAGTATGCCATTCATGAAATATTCAGCATGCGTGACACAAGATCCAAAACTCTGCAGGATAATGCGCCAAAAACTCAAGTCCAATGAAAATATCAAAAACACATTTGCAAGAAGCTACTTAATTTGCTATTGATGGGCGCTTTCGGCCACGCCTCTCGTCTGCTGCTGTCTATTTTTACATTTACATTTTATTATATTCGTTTATTTTTTTTTGCTCTTTCTCTCTATTGTGGCCTTTCCGCCTCTGCTTTGGCTACTGACAAATTGAAAATGTAATTTAGCCAAAGTGCAGCATTGCGTTGCATACTTTTGCGCGCTGAAGTCACGCCCCACGCCGCACGCCCCTCGCAATGACTTGTCTGTTGGCCAGTGTCCAAGCAGGCCAAATGGCAGCGCAAGTTGCCGTCTCACTTTGGCTTAAAGTGCCCGCCATGACGCAAACCGTATGAAAAACTGTGGACTTAATTTTTTTGTTGTTTGTTTTTTTTACCTTTTTCTAACACATACACATACACACACACTTAGACAGACATAGAGTGAAAAGCAGGAGTTGCATGTTTAATGCATGATTTTGCATTTTTGTAGCATGCCAAGCAGCGCAAGGCGTGACCAGTTGGACACTTGGTCGCCATGGCTTGGTCACCTCCACGCTCCGCCACAAGCCACCCCACCTTGATCAATTTTTATACCCTGTACCAGGCAAATGGGGAATGTATGTTAGAAAAAATTCTTAATTAAAAAGCGATGATTATTTCTAGTTTTCGTTCGGCTGTATGTATAAATAAATGTGTCGATTTCAAAGGTAATAAACGTTGTTTTTTTAAATTAAAAAAAACTATATCTTATAAAGAAAACATTTCTAAATCTCTTATAAAACTACGTATGGCTCTGTCGATAGTTTTTGGTATTTTGTTCAAGGTTTTAACTATTAATCAATTTTAAAAATACTTTGTGCGTTAATATGTTATTCCTTAAAGTAAATTAAAATATTTATATAAATATTTTTTTTTATTTTTTATTTTTGTAAAATTAATAATTTAAAAAAGTGATTAATTTTGTAACAATTGTTTTCATTGTTGAAATACCTGTATTTATGTGCTTACAAATAGTTTTTTTAAGAACTTCGATTTAGCTTAAAGGGTATTTTTTTAGACTAAGCTCTCAGTCAGAGCACTAATGACTTAAACCGGGTTATTATGGTAATTGTCTTGTTAGCTACAGCTGGGGTGTGGCCCAATCGATGGCAAATTGATGACCGGTCTTAATGTTTAAATGCACTAATGGAACAATCAGGTTGTCAAGCTATTTCGGTTCTGAAGCTAACAAAAGTTCCACTTAAAGTTTGTGAAGCTTGACTTTAAAATCATGTTCCTAATCAAATATGGACATACATACGTATATGTACAATGCCTCTGAAATTGCATATATTGGTAAATAACAGGGCAAAAAAAAAAATGAAATAAAAGGCATGGAATGCGAAAAAAGCAATGCAAAAGCAGCTTATAAATTAAAGTAAAGAATAAGAAGGCAACAATTGAGCTTCGAGTAGTTTATTAGGAAGGTTAAACATAAATTCCATAATTCCTGCACTCAAGCGCTTACAAGGCTTACGTCCACATAATGTAATAAAGTAAACTTAAGGCACTTGGAAACGTTATGAGCCCAAACTATATTTATTAGGTACTTGCGATGCAGGAGCTACCCCTTTTTGAACAGTAGAACCAGAGGGGAAACAACAAAGTTGCCAGCAATGTATGCATTTCATTACAATGCATAAAACTTTTGACGCTCGTTGCATTTGCAAGTGGGTTCGGCTAATTAAAGTGCCCGGAAAATTGGAAGTTACGGCTCGCGTCGCCAAGCAACTTTTTGCGATTGAAACAGATTTTGCCAATCAAAAATGCATGGAAATGTAGCAAAAGTTTCTCATGATGGGTTTCAGCTTACAGTCACAATGAGGGGATAACTTTTTGGACCATCAACTGTTTTAAGCTGTCTTGAGAGCCCTCGCACCTCTTCAACTTAATGTGCTCGCAATCGCGTTTGTCAGTTTGCTCGCAAACTGTCGCCTTACATTTAAGTTTGCCACGCCCCAATGGCTCCCAGCCTCTTCGGAGCTGCGTGTAAAGTGCAGTTAAGTCAAGTGGCTGCAAGTTACTTGTGTTTTGGTTGCTGTTATTATTTTTTTTTTTAGTTATATTTGTGCTGCTGCTTTTTGCAAGGAACTTTCGTCGCGTTTTTGTTCTTCATTTTTACCGCACGGCTGCTAAAAGTTGTTAAACACAAAACTTTGCCACTTAATACCAGTTCGAGTAATGAAATACGAGCGAAGCCAACCGTCTTCCTTCGCCCCTGCCCGCAAATTGAAGTTGAAGTATGCGGTTCACAAAGTTCTGCCAACATGCAACTGTTTCAACGTTTTTCAATGTTTTTCAACTGCTTCTGCCATTGCTTCTTCCTCTTTTTTTTGCTTTTGGGTTTTTCCCTTATTGCATTGGCCAATTGTTTGTTTTGTTCAGTTCTGTTGCGTTGTTTTGCTTTTAACCGCTGGTCGCTTTACACATGTTGCCCTTTGAATGCGTCCAGCGCTTTGGAAAAGTTTAGTTCGATTTCCTTTTGACCACGTTCTGCCACGGTCTGCCTAATGAGAAAACTCATTGGTGGGGGAGTTGGGGCTATGTTGTTGCTGTCACGCCTCAAATGTGGCTTTCGGTTGACTTGAAATATCCCCTTGTTTTGCCCCTGACCGCCGACGTCAAAGTCATTTATCAAAGGAGCACGAAAATAAATGCTTGCTGCAGTTTTTACTGCTGCTTATTTATCGTACTTATACGTATTTCTTGTGGCTCTATTTTTTTTTTTGTTGCCAAATGCCAATTCTTCAACGGGTTAAAGTTTCAATTACGTTCTATTCTTCAGCAGAAAATTGGGGGTAGAGAGTCGGCAATTGTTCTTGACCGACCTTCGAAATCCAGTCGCCAGTTTGGCTTTTGCCTTTAGTTCACCCTCCTTGTTAAATTTATTTGCAGTCTGACTTTGAATTAGTGTTACGCGTTCTTCGCAAAACTTTCTTAAATTGTGTGCGACAATTGCAACTGTTTGCGTGATGCTGCTGCTGCTGTTGTTGCAGTTTCAAAGTTCTGAGCAACAATTAGGCAGATGGCCCGTTTAAGCAATTTATGTGAGTCGCTGGCCGTTGAAAAGAATGCTTTACAGAAGTGGTGCAGGGAAGGCAACCACATGCTGTTAATTTGATCAACATCGTCCTGGGCAAGCAACGTTTCATCCTGGCAATTTAGTGGTCAGAGCTACTTTTACCCCAGCTCTCTTTTAATGCTCCGGTCTTGTGTTGCAAACATGCACAACTAATTTCACGTTTTTGCCACGTTCACATCCATGTTCCGGATGCCACACAGCACCACTCGACACCACTGAATGCTACTCGGCTTGCACTGTCGCCCCTGTGTAGCAGCTGGCTGGGCTTGGGTTTGCTTTTTCAATGACATTTTCTTTTTTTTCATTTTTGCTTTAACAAAGTTTTCATTACGCGTGCCAGGAGGAGTATCCTCTCCTCCTCTGTCACCCTCCAGGACCCTCCTTTCAACTGCTCCTCACTTTCACCTGCTGCGGTAGACAATGGACTGTGGTTTTCTGCTTGCGTTTCTTTTGCTCTCCGCGCACATTTCACAAGTAATTAGGTTAGTTAGGCCAGGACACTGAGTGGTGCGACAATGGCGCCAACAGTTTTGCATATTAGGTGTATTAAGGCGTTTAGTGGTCGCCTACCCATTTGAGGTTCACTCACCCACGACAACATTGCTAATCTAAGTCCCCTGAATATTTTCTCTGTTAAATAATATTTTCAAAGCTTAGTAAATAGTGGCTTGAGTCTCAATATCAGTTAAGTATTTAGGAATAATAGATATAGATAAATGGTATATCTTTAATCAAGTTGCTAAAATAATATTTTTGATTTTATCCTTTGTATATGTTTTCTAATATCTTAATAATATTGCATACAAATCAAATAAATTGATATTTTATTCATTCCCATTTTCAATATATAAATTTATCTCAAATTTTAATAGTTATGAACTTTTAACTTATATATGCATTTTTCGGTTGTTATTGAATTTAATTTAAAGGTAAATATGAATTTTTCGGATATTATTGATTTCAATTTAAAGGTAAAACTTTATATTGGCATTTTTCTGTTCTCTGAGATTTAGTTAAATATTTTTTGCCAAAGCTTCATTGATTCGTTGGATGTACACTAAAAAAAAACATGAAGTGTTTCAAACTTGCAATTTATGTGAAATAGATATTGCATGTTTGCTTAATTTGCAAATGGGCTTTAATGATTTTAAACTTGCAGCGAACCAAAGCAAATGATGTAATATGTACTTGAACTTTGCATATTGAACTCTGTCAGACTATAATGGATTTTTTCTATACTCCATCGCTGTGCTAATGACCGCCCATAAAGGCCATTGTGTACGATGTCGCATTGCGTCTCGCTGTCTGACCATAAATTTGCATTTAAGTGGTCAGACAGGGGCTAAACAAACTATAATTTGTCTTGTATTTCATGTGACACAACAAAAGGACACTAATCATCGTTTAACATGTTGCCACTTGACACCCCCCAGACTACTCTTCACCACCACCTGCCCAATCCTGTGTCAGTTTTCGTAGCTGTGCTGACTAATTGAACTAATGAAATGTTTTGGTCCTGTTACAGCTTTCGAGCGTACAAAACGTTTCTCCAGCTGTGTTTCCACTCTCTTTTGCGCATTTCTGTGTGTGTGTGTGTGTGTGTGTGTGCTTGTGGCACCTCAAATTAAAAACCTCTTTTGGGCTCCTTGTTGGCACAAAGGCTGCTTGGTAATAAATTAAGCTTGCTACATTTTGTCACCGAGGAATTGCTTTAAATGGATATTTATGCTTGCTTCTCTTCCTGTCTACAGCAGGTATGTTTCTGAGTAGCTCTAGTTTACATTGACATTCGCTTTATGCCACAGTTTATTGCATATTTGCCTTTTAATCTATTTAGTATTAAGTACCAGAGCGCATTATAGTGGGCATAGGCGACTGCATAAAGTATATTTAGTCTTCAATCGAGAATACATAAGCCCTGCCTGTCTGTATGTCCTTCATTATATTTGATTGTCGGTTTCTATGGCAAGTGCAGCTTAACTTTGTTATCTAGGTACATCACCTATATAGCTGTTATGCAGACTTTAGGTTATAGCTTAGGTTTTTCTTTGAAAAGGTAAATGCCTATTTTAAGTAAGTTTTATAGTGGTGTGCAGCCTTCTATGCAATGAAGATCCCAAAGGTCGGCAGATATTCGAGTTTATATGAATTACATTTTTGTCTTTTAATATATCTTGTTATTTTTTATTTTTACTTGAAATCTGGAATTTCACAAACCACATAGCGAAACTTTAATAGTCGAAGTTTAATTTTTAAATACATTTCCTGTTCGTATTTAAAAGTTTTAAATGACTATCTGCATTTTTTTTTACCACGTTTAATAGCTAGTTATTAATTGTTTTCTATTCTTTAATAATTTCCATTTAATTGTTCTCAAAATTCTGTGCAAACACATGTTGGGGCGTGTACCACGGACGCGTTCACGCAATAATACGCATGAAATTTGATATTGTATTTAAAATGCAAACACATCGTGTTGAGTCGTGCGTAATAAATCTGCAAGGGTATTTAATCTTCGTCACCTCGTCTTGTTAATAATGTATCTTTTAATTTAGGTTCGTTTTGAAGCTAGTCACAATTTTGTTGGCGCTTGTCAAATTTGCTTCGATAGATTTTTGCAATTAGGCTCCCTGCTAACTGCTCTTTGCCTGGCCATTAGATTTTCAATTAACTTTTATAGTGCACTGGGCACTGTGCTAGAAGGCCAACGGAAGGCGGCTGTCAGTGCGCGTTATTAAAACTTTTATTCACTTAGCTTTATAGAAAAAAAATTAGTTGGCTCAACGGTTTTTATGTCATCTGCTGTTGGCCAATATGCAGATCACGCCCCACTGGCCCAACTACTGTTGCCTGCCAAGATAAGAGACAATATTTTCTATGCAGTCAGGACAGGTAAAAATGGCTAGTCAGCCATAAGGCGGGCACTCCCCTTTGTGCGCCCTTTTGGCTGCATGTGGCAGCTGCACAAATTGTTTGCTGCCAGCTAAAAACTTTGCTGGCAACAAAGTAATTTATTTAATTCTTGTCTGCATTTTTTTGTTGTTGTTGCCACTCTGCTGCTGCTGCTGAAATTGGCAACAGTTGCCCGGCAGCAGTTGTCACAACCCCCACGCAACATTGTTGTAGATTTCATTTGAATTTATGCTAAATTGTCAGCTTAAAAATGCGTGTTATCCTTCTGAACGGGCAGTTGTTGTTTTTGCTGTTGTTGTTTTGATTGTTATTGTTTGGGGGCGTGTTTAAGCGCGATTTGGTTTCTGTTGTCGGGGCTGACGCCCCGAATTATAATTTCAAATGATTGTACAAATTATTTTGCGTACAATCAGCTGTAATTAGCATATTTAATTATACTTATTTGGCATAAATATTCATGAGACGCAAATTGCATTTAACAGTTGGCAAAGTGTTGACAACTTGAGGACCAACAATTAAGTCGGCTCCGAAACTGTCGCTAATGATAAGTTTATAAAATGAAGTTGGCCAACGAAGATTTGCGGCAAAAGTGTTGCCAGCAGCTGAAGCTCATGGCCTGCCTGCGTTTGCATAATTGACTCACTCATTCATAGATTAATTGATTGATTGATTGAGGCAAATACAACCAGCTGCAATTACAAAGTTGCTCAAACAATTTCAAAAGTTGACATACGCCGACAGATATACAAATAGCGGAAACAAATAAATAAACACTATCAATATGCAATTAATAACATATGAGGGTTGTATATGTTTATGAGTATGTTTGTTGGCGCCACATTCCCCTGCCTCGCGCTTAATTGCCGGAAAAAAATGTACGTTCTTCAATTTCAATGGCACTTGATATGACAGCTGAAATCATCATTACAGTAACGCATGTGCAACAACAATAACAAAAGTGTAATTTTGATTATACTTGCAAATACCCTGTGTTGTATAGCTCACATCTATGATACATGTAATTCAGGCATTTTATATTAGCAACTTTTAAATTAAAAAATATTATTTTATTATATTATTTTGAATAAATATATTATTATATTAGGTAAGATGCAATAAATATGTATAGTTGAAAATTTGACTCAACTGCTAAAACCTTCTGTTTGTATCTGAGCTTAGGGTACATGACCAACTGAAATTACTCATACGTCACGTTTGACAGGTAAGACATTCGCATGTGTCAGTTGAACAAATTTATGTTCGCTTCCAGTTCAGAATTTAATTAAAGGTAATTAGTCGTCGTTGGTTATGGGGTTCGCTAAACAGTTGAGTGCAACATTGAGCTGCATGTGTTGCATTCTGTGGTTGTCAGCCGCAAATTGGTAAATAGCTAGCGAGAAACTCAAGTGCAGTGCGCACAAAACTTAAATTAATTACTGAAATCAATTTGGATGGCCTAAAAGTAGGCAACAGGCGGACGCGCACCGAACCGTTATAAAGTTATCAAGTAATTTGTGTTTCGCTTAGGACAGCAGCAAAATACAAGCAACTTGTCATAATCAGAAGATTATGTTGCAACAGCAACAGCACTTGCAGCGACAGCAGCAGCAACGAACACCAAACAAACTCATTTAACAACTTTCCAAAACGTAACAGCAATTACACGACAACACAACAACAACAACAACAAAGTTTGAAAACACCAGCTTGTGTGGCAACAACAACAAAGTCACTTTGTGTTTATGCTAAAAACGTTGCACGTCTTGATTGACATCAGCAACAGCAATAGCAACAACACCAACTACGCTGGACTCTACAGTGTGTATATGTGTGTGTATGCACAGAGTAACTCTCCTGGAAGGAAGTGTTTGTTGTTGTTATTCTCAGGTCCCATTTCGGTCACATCATTTATTAGCCAAGTGGGTGTGTTTGCTGTTGTCGCTAGTACTTGTAGCTTACGGCTGATGTTGCTGTTGCTTCTGCTGCTGTTTCTGGCCTTTGTCACAACTTGATGGTAGCTGCTTTATTTCCCTTGGTATGGGTCTAAGGTCGCTCGCATACATAACGAACTCAAATAAAGTTGCGAGCAAGTAAGTTAATTTGCATAGACTTCAGATTGTCAAGGCTGTAATTGTTGTTAACTCATTAAGGCGCCTGTCTGTAAACTTTTCAAAACTTGATAACAGCCAAACCAAATTTTCCGGATTAAACACAAGGAAAAAGAAACACTTGCACTAATAAACACTATTTGTTTTGGTGATTTACCCAAAATATTTGTCATGTTTTTCTATAGACATTGTAAACGCTTTCGAATCTGTAGGTTCCGCAACGATTGCTCAAGTGATACTGAATATAGAAAACTGAATAATATTGTTCTCGGTATTTCTGGGTACTGTTGAGATCAAAGAAATTACTTTGTTTATGCGTCGCATAATGTGATATGTGAACTTAACTAGTTTACACGGTTTCGTTTCCGAGTTTATTTCACATTTCACATAGGATCGGAGTGTAATATTTGTTAATAATCCAAATTAATATTCACTTGCAAAAAATAAATATAACACTTATATTTGCACACGTTGTATAAATTTATCCATGGGATAGCCTATTTATATCACATGGTCAATGGTAATTATGCCTAAAATTATCGTATGAACGACCGTTGAATCACCGAAACTAGGTTCAACTTCTGCCACATTTGCGCTAAATGGAACAACAGAGCCTAATGTCAGCTGTGCAAACAGTTAAAAAATACGATGGTAATCGCTGACTAAACCAATCATTAAGAGAATTTCACAATAACTTGAGTAAGGTATAGGCACTCACGTGATAAAGTTTGTTAAATATTTGGTACTTTTACTGTTATTAATTTGATTTGAAGCACTTAAAACCCTACCTCACGGGTTCAAATTGAAAATGGAATTGCGCTGCCGGAATCCCGGTTGCTTATTTATAAGACGTTAGGGCCTTATGGTTGTCTCTGGTGTCGGGCGACCAACAAAATTTATAGTGAAAATATTTAAACAAATATGTGTTAAACAGCGCGACAGCCGATTTAAGCAGGTGTTTTTCCCATGAACCGTTTGCTTAGCCTTTTATAACTCTGCATTAGCTCTTTGTTACGTGGAATCGCGCCAGACATATCATATAAAAGATTTTAATCTTTCATCATTTTTTAATGTGAACCATCAACGTCAGAGTTGATAGTGCTGATAAGGCGGAAGATTTGATCAAGAATTTTTACAAGTAAGTCTTAAATGCAACGGAAGTGTTTTCCCAGCTACTCGGTGAGGCACCTAAAGTATACGCAGCGTTATCACAGAAGATTGTGGAGAGTCTCTAAGCTTATCTAAATGGTGGCTCATTAATCTTCGATGAGAAATGAGCTGTCTGAAATGTTGCAACACTGGCCGTTAGCTAGTTGACTGCGATTTGAACCTCTGCACACATTCTTTCATTCGGCAACCCGCTTTGTTTCCAGAGTTGCAGTTTGAAATATTTGTCCAATGAATTACACGATTCTGTGATATATAGGATTAGCTACTAAGAAAAATCACAACTGCATGGTCGTAGCATAATTTATGAGCAACACTCGAGTATAGCGTTAAATAATAAGCCATAATTTCATTTCATTTGAAACAAAAGTTGCTACCAGCGAATATTAACTTAATAATTTAAAGTAATACGCTCGGCTTATTGCACAGAACTTCATAAATTTTCATTTGTCTAACATTGTATATAAGTTAACTTATTGTTGTTGTTGTCGGCGGCTTAAGCAGCCTAAGTCGAATTTCGGTGAACGTGGCACACAAAATTTATGGAGCTCCCTTCCTGGTAAGCGTAAAGTTTTAAATTTATTAAAATTTACTTTGCGCTAAAAGGTTTCTGCATTTGCAATTTTTGATTTCAGTTTCATATTTATATGTAAATATAATATATATATGTATAAATATAAATATTATATATATTTTATTATGTTATTAGCAAACAAGAAAACAAAAAAAAACACAAAAGTCAGCAGCTGTTGTGTTGCATGCGTCACAAGACGCCTTCGCATGCAGAAAACTCAATTTAAACAGTTGTGACTGTTCCCTTTAATACCACCTAAAACAATGGGAGTTACTTTGTGTTAACGGTGTTTGGGCACCTGCTCTGAATTCTGCAACATTAATATTTCATGGTCGAAAACTAGTGTGAGGCAACTGAGGTAGCTATAAATTAATAAGCAATTCCCAAATATAATATTTTGTTTTCTATTTGAATATAATTTTATTTTACCATAAACCCATTAAAAATTGAAGAAAAGTTTGTTCAAAGTTACCATTAAATTGAATTTATAAAATAAATAATTTAATGTTGCACAAATAATTTCTTTAGTCACTTGAAAATTCTTAACAAAAATCCCTATATAAGTAAATTTATATTGGGTAAATGTAAACGTTTTGTATATTTTGTATTTCACTTTAAAATTTTGCATTGATAAGCACGATTAACAATTCATAAGTTTGCATAAATGTGCATGGTTTTTGTTGAACTTTTGTTTTATGTTGTTATGCTTGGCAGCGCAGAAGACCGTTGCTGAGGGGTGGTCAGCGGCGGCAGGACAAAAGCCTGGTAAATACATATTTTTTTAAAACCACACAAATCAATTCGCAATTGCGCTCTCTCATTGTGCATATTGAAAATGCATCGAACATGTTTTTATTATAATAGTTTCGATGCAGTTTCTATTTATTTGCCATTACAACAAAAGTGCAACAAGTAAAACTCAATTGTGCGCACTTTTTGCGCCCTGTTTTAGCCATCATTGTTGATTGGCCACGAAGAACAGCCTAAAATAATAAGTATTTACGTTAAATTTTTGCAGCTGTTGCTGTTTCTTACATGTTATTGTAATTAAAATGCCCAAATATACATAATGTTGTTGTATCACTAAAAACAATATACCACGTACGATTATTTATGTTTAATTGTATTGTAAGACTTTCAAATACCACATAAATACAAACAGATAAATAGACAAACATACGGAAATCTTTAAAAGAACTATAAGCTGGATTGATTGTCAAAATTATACAATATTCAATTAATAGATTTTTCGTTCATTTACGTGCTTTTTGCATAAATTAACTTAAATGCTTTTGTTGGTACAGGGTATACTAAAAACTATGCCATTTGTTTTCAGCTAATTATGCGCAATGCTGGGCGAATTAAGCAAACAATTCCATGCGTTAAATAAAGTTGTTTACCCTTTTATTTCGAGCGAATGCAAATTCTTTAGCCATTTAAATAGAATTGTTTGGCCAACGTTTTATGTGAATTTAAATGCAGTCAACCAATTAAACCGAATGCTCTTCTCATTAAAAATGTGTGAGGATGGGGGGAGGCGTTAAAAGATTTATGAAATGTCATTAAAAAATTAACACATGACTTTGTTAGCATCGCGCCAGCTCCTATGAAGGCCCGCGGGTTGTCGGAGCTATGATCTATCTAGACTCTGTGTGTCTCGGTTGGCACTTACCTTTAATTAAATCATTTATGCTAATTTTCTGCAACGTCGTTAATGAAATTTTAGCTGCTCGCAATGGTGACTGGTGGCGATATTCAGCTTCAGCTACAGCTATATCTACAGTCACAGTTTCAGCCTTAGCTTTTGTGGGTGACTAATAGACGTTGTTATGACGTCGTCTTTTGTAAAGTCTATTTAGCGTTGGTTGTTTGTATAATCATTTGCAACTGTTTAATTAGCCGCACAAAAGTCAACCCAACCAGCAAAAGTACCGCAAAGGTGTTCAATAGAGAGAGAGAGAGAGCGAGAGAGAGAGAGAGAGAGAGTCATTGGCTGTCATATTGAATCACTGAGTGATAATTACTGATATTGATTTGCGTCAGCAATAAATAATTTCTTAGTTGAGAAGAGTTGAGAGCCAATTGAATTCAGAGAAGACCTTTAGACTAACAAGCCCAACTAAAATTTTCCTGAATTTGTGCTTGTTGTGTTTCTAACACAGGTATTAATTGAGTTTACATACCTGTCAAAGATTGCATTTTTACTTAATTACCTTAGAACTTAAATAAACAAATAAGTGTTGTGTGCCAAAAGTAATAAATACGGGCTGAACTTATATAAGGTGTGAGTGCATAAAGTCAATTACAATGATAACAGCCACGCTTACCGTTAATTGCATGAGTTACGAATATTAAGCAGACGTAACATTCATAACAGATTCTACAGCGGATGTCATATAAAAGCTAATTATTTATTTATAATGCACTTCATTTGATATCTTTGAATTAAACAAATCACAAAGGGAGACAATGATGGTGGCCCCAAGGTTTTTGACTCTCGTCTGCCTTTCAAAATAGTCACCCCCCAATAATAACAACAAAACCAACAAATACAAATGCAACAATAAACAATCGGCTATTTTCGTTGAGTGACTTTATCTTGTCAGGCATCAGGCATCTGCGTGTTTTCCCGTGTAATATGTCGCACTCGCCATTGAAAAAATGTGTATAAATTGTATCTTGCAGATAAAAATACAATAACAAATGTAAAAACTCATCACGTGAATTGCTAAAAGCATTTTGCCTGATAGTTGATAATTATGGAATATTTTATTTTTGATTGTTCATTACTAATTGAATACAATGTATGCGCTGATTAAACAGAAATAGCAAACAAAATTATCAATGTTAAAATTTGTCAATTCAACTATTTTTTAAGAGACTTGACAAAACCTTAATTAGTGTATAAAAATTGCAGTTCCCATACTTCAATAATTGCGTTTTGATGTGCTCGGGAGTTATAATAAACCAATTTCTTTGCATTTTTTTCTTGTATTTTAGCAAAATTAATTGATTTAATTATCTTTAATTGCAATTGTCAAACATTTTGAAAAAATACAATTAATAAAACAAATTGACTGACACTATATATGCCAAAAGGTAATTCAGTAAAGACATGCGATAAATTTATGGCAATACGTTACGCTGAGCAATTTATTGGTAAAGTAAGAAAATTATCTTCTTCAATTATTCATAATCATTATTACGTATGTCCTTCGCTTGGATGGACTGAGAAAAGGGGTCGTAAAAAGCAAGTAGAGACTATCGATTTATAGATTTTGTTGAAACTATCAGCCCAACGGCTAAGAAGATATAGTCAAATCATAATGTTGCCTTTTTTAAAATTTAATATTGATACATTTAATAGAAAATATATTCAATATCAATATGATTTAATAATTACTGTATTCTACATTTACATATATGTAGGGCCTTGAGGGCAGTGTAAGGCATTTTGCGGCCTTGTAGGGCCCTCAAATGTAACAGATTTCTTTTATTAACAAATTGAATTTTCGTGTTTGCTTGTTATTTGGTATATGTGTGTGGTTATGTGCGTACGTGTGAAGCTGTCGAAAATTCCATACGGGAACCAAAAGCATTTCAACGACGAACCACTTACAGCCACAGCCATTGCTACTGCCACTGCCAATGCCAATGCCACTGGCAGTGGCAGTGGTAGTGCAATGCCACAGCAATTACCACGAACCGAAACTGAACCCGAGCCCAACGAAGTGCGGGCGGCCGCCGTTGCACAGTGGTCAATATATAAACTGTGCTTACCGGTAATCAGTTAGACAGTTACACCCATAAAGCAAAACGACTTGATTATGAAAACTATTATATTTTGCAGATACACGTAATTTATATATATGTTTATTAAATAGCATTAAATATCTTGTTACTATATATTATAAATAC
The DNA here is from genome assembly GCA_004149465.1 of Drosophila nigromelanica. NCBI lineage: Eukaryota > Metazoa > Arthropoda > Insecta > Diptera > Drosophilidae > Drosophila > Drosophila nigromelanica. Next base: position 24,933 of record SCDS01000054.1, read on the forward strand.
ATATTTCGAGAAATAATATAATATATAGGTGAAAAGTCTATTTTACACTCAGGCTTATGCGTGAATTGACAATTTATCAAATACAAGAAGAAATCGCCCATAGTGCGTTTGGATTGGTGCATTTGCTGGGGTAAAATTGCACTTGACTGATTTTTATTGTGACAAGCACACGCTGTTCAGCAAATTAAATGCCTCAGCCGCAATAATAATAACAACAGCAACAATAATAAAAAAAAAGAACTGTGCCACTATGTGCCGCACTGACAAGCAATTAAATGCGTGTTGCAAATGTGGCCAAGAGCATCAGCAGCATTCAACATCAGCATCAGAAAAATTGGTAATTGCTGTAGAATTTTATTGCGGCTCAAGCTGGGGCAGAACCCTCAGTGTGTGTTAACCCGGCTCATGCGTCCCCCTCTTATATTCAATTGACAGTGTACTATATGAAATTGTAATTTGTCGTTCGATATTAATTATTTTTTTTTAAATGGCTCTATATTGAACTGTACAACTGATAAACTTGGTGTATATCGTTCGTTATTGCTATATTTATTTTTTATTAAGTTTTAATTAGTGAAACCCAGAAAGTGTTGCATTAAATGAAAACAATTTAAATAATATTAATATTGATTTTTATTTAAATTTTTCTTTTCCTATTATATATAGAAAACTTTTTTAAGTCACTCATGGGAATATAAAATTATCCGAGATATTTATAATATTTAAAGGAAGAAAAAGTAGTATTTTTATTAACTTATACCAAAAACCTGGATATGTTTTAAAATCTTTAAAAGTACTAGATTATATCAGTGCTTGCAATGCTGTAAATCCTATAAAAATATTTATTTAGATCGGCTTTGAAAGCAGCTTAAGCCAAATAAATTAATCTGCGCGCTTACAAAAAATATAAAAGTCGATTAAAGCATGGCAAGGATTATGGTCACATTAAGAATGTAATTAATTTAAATGCATTAAAAATACAAAGTACCACAAAGAAAATAAATAAATAACAGCGCAACGGCAAATGAAAACTATCAGTGGTTTTTAAAGAGAAAATTAAAAAATAGCAAATAAATAATTAAATAACAACAACAATGTATATGCAACAATACAACGGTGCAACAGCGCAACGAGTGGAATTCATGTTCGCCACCATCCCACAGAGCAACACACAGGGGAAACCAGAGCCAGGAAGAGGGCGTGCCCCTTTGCTGTCGCTCCCAGCTGATTATTTATTTTTTTTATTTTATATATATATGCATTTTCCGGGCCTACTGCCAGACCAAGTTTTGCTGCCAAGCAGCCAACGGCCAACAAGTACCGCACAGAGATTGACATAAATAAAATGGGCAACTGTGCTGTGTGTGCAGGGCTGCCTGCCTGGCGAAGAAGCATGGAAGCGATTTTAATCCAGTCTGCGAAACAGAAAGAAACCACAACATTTTAACGCACCGACAAGTTAACACTCTTGCATATGCATTGACTCTCTCATAAGCCAAAGAAGTAAGAACGTTGCAGTCGGGCATTACAGACTGCGTTATATTCACTGTATAATCTTAATTATTATTGTTAATTTGGAAAAATCTGTTTTTTTATGTAAATTGGGGTAATCTACCTTCCTAATTGGGGGTCTCTTCAAAATTGTTTAAAATTTATCCATTGGCGATTTGAGGTGCATGAACATGTTATCGATTTGCCAGACTTCCTAGCATTGCACAAATAACAAAAAGTTTCAAGTTTTCAATAACTTCGAAAAAAGTTGCGTTCATCCGGACAGACGGACGGGCAGCATGACACCCATTGCACTTTACTTTACTTGTGAACAAATATAAAACTGAATTTATTGCAAGCTTATCAAGAAATTAACTTAAATAAATTGTACTTTAAATTGGTGTATTTGTCTGTATCATAAAAATATAAATATTTTAAGACAAAGCTGTTAACTATAAAAACAACTAACTGGATACCATTTAAAATTCAAGTATTTCTATTTGAATTACAAATAATCAGAATATAAATCGTTTATTTTATTTTATTTGTCATATCAAAAATATTTTTACATTTTTTTAATTTAACACAAATTGCTCTCTAAAGTAGATTGCACTAGTTTCTTGGTAGGGTATGCTAAATAATATTTTCTTGGCTGGCCAAAGGGCAGACAGGGCCCAGCAATGTAAGTCGCCGTGGTGGTAAAAGCAAAACGAAATCCGAGAAAGAAATTTATCTGCTGCAATTTATGGCGCATGTTGGTCTGCATACACAGTCAGCGAAGGGAGTGGCATCCTCGTTGAGTTCATAAATAGCAATGTTGCATGCAACATGCACCCGGCACAGACCGCACACTTGAGCCCCAGTTCAACTTAGCTAGAGTCGAGTCGACTCAACTCGGAGCAGGCTCTAATTTTTATGAGAATGTTGCGTGCTGAGCTTCAAGGCGTTGCCGTCGTGTCGACGACAACACCGCACTTGTGTTCAGTCAGCAGCAGGACTTTTGGCTTGATGGCATTATGCAGGCCCCCACGCCTGCACAGCCCGGACTTAAAGAGCAAAAAATATCAACTACTTTATCAAAATGCAAAATGCAAGCAGCCAACATGAACAGAGCCAACTGTATATTCCACATACGCCACGTGCGTTGCTTCACAAATTAGTTCTCGTACAAAAATGTCGACTGCATGCTGCAAACGCAGCGAACAAATGCATGTAACAAGTAACAAGTATTAATGAAAACATGGTCTGATAGACAAAGGACTACCCTCTAAGTAGTTCCAAAACGAATATATTACAAATTTACATGTTTGTTTTGATTGCTGATTTTATTTTGGATTAAAGTTAAGCCGGAATAATTTTTTAGCGTTATTATATCCCAAATTGTATGGCTATGCGCCATTATAGGGTTACGGCAGTTGAAAGAAATTTTTTGTATAGCCTTACAATCGGTCTTTGTTGTTGTGTGTTGGTAACAAGCAATTCAATTAGTTGCCAGCAGCAATAACAAGAGTTGCAATCATCTGCCTGGTCACATATAGCAAAGCCAATGCGAGTCCGATAACTAGGCGAGGCAATTTGGGCGGCAAACTTTAGTACAAAACTATCAACAACAGCGCTGCCTATTGTTGTTGTAGTTTTTATTGGAGCATACTTCAAGAAACGAGAAGTGAAGTGTGGAAAGTGAGGCAGTTATAGCTGAAAAGGAAGCCAAAAGGCGGACAGGAATGGAAAAGCGGCATTGTCCCAGTTGCTTGTTTGATTTGGCTGGCTGGTTGGTTCGTTGTCTGCTTGGCGTGTTGGCCAACAAATTGCATAGCCACAAGAAACGGATTTTTTTTTCGGCTTCCGACATGTTTGGCAGTCCTTGCTTGCAGCCTTCATTGATTACATAGTTATGGATTTCGTACGGCTGATTTGGTTTCTACGCTACCCTCTGCCAATTTCTTTAGATTACAGCAACTGCAATAGCAGCAGCAGCAGCAACAACAACAAAAAAGCCTTTGATTGCGGCAATAACAAAGTGGTGCCAAGAGTTTGTACAATTTTGTATTCAATATACACATGACCTAATGTTATTTCGCATAGAAAATTGTTAGGGATATGCTAGCATCTTGTATCGTAATAGCTTTTCTGAAGTTCTAAAATGCATTTAAAACGAAAACCATTATAACATTTAGCTATATTTAAGCTCTTTAAGATGTGGGTACATGTCTTTTATATAAGTAAATATTTAATTCGACTATAAAAACGCAATTTAAATGCAAACCATGCAGCGCTTTATGATTAGAGAGCGCGCTACAATTTTATGCACGTTTCTGACTCGGACTTCAAAAAACTTTTAACTAACTGCTGGAAGGAAGGAGACGGGAACGGGGTGCACCCAAGTGGCGCATGGAATAATTCAACGAGCAGACAACAACAATAAGCAATCATCTTTTGGGTCCACTTAAAAAAAATTGAATTAAATGTCGAATTTTCATTTTAAGATTTAATTTTTTAATTATTTGTCGTATCGCATAATTAATTTAAATTTAAAATCTAGTTACCGAATTAAGAAATAAAAATTAAAATTGAAAATAATTAAAAATAAACTTTAAAATAATTTTATTTTTGAAATGCATTTCATAATTTTGCCTAAAATAAAAATTGGGTAGTTATAGTGGGATTATAATTGTTGTAAAAGCTGAGGTCATTATTTTCTGGTTACTGGTTATCTGGTTACTTATTATATAAAAAACTCAATCCATTAAATATAAACTTAGTTAAATTTTTAGCAGTGTATGACAGCATTCAAAGATGAAGCTGGACTGGCCCAGCAGCACTTAAGCGAAATCGCTGTAGCTCAACTTTGGCCAAATGCAGTTGAAATGACAGCCAACAACTGAGGATGCACCTTCTGCGTCTCTGAGCTGTTGTCGTCGTATTTATCACTGCTGTCTACATGATGGTAGCTGGTTGGGGCGTGTTCTGGCCAGGACTCGCTACAGGTCAGGTTACTGTGCAAGCGATTTTTTTTGTTTAATTTACGAAACGTTGGCATTTCGATGCTGTTGCAACAAATTAATTGAAACAGGTTAAATTGCAAGACGCCCTATTGCCTGTGCGTGTGTTGTCAGGTATAGTTCAATGCCCGCTAATGCAAATGCGGCGAAGTGCATATTTTGGCTTGTAAATATATTTTTATTGAATTTCATTGATAACTGTTGGCAACATTCATGTTGCATGTTTGTATCCAGTCGTTGTAGAGTTGTTTGTTCGATTGTAATTTGATTTCGGTTTGCATGTTTGCACCAAATATTTGGCTATTTGGCAGAATCGATTCGAAATTTAATTTGGGTCATATGCAATCAATCAGCTAGCGTCAGGCCAGCGTGTACTCTTTGAGCAGTCATTGAACTTTGTATTTTGCAATTTTCTATTGATTTGCCTAGCATTGAGCATCAGGCGACACGTTCACACTAATGAGTCTTTAAAACTAGTTTTTTTTATGACACTTCAATTTGAATAATATGATAAACCATCAACGCTCAGATTACTCAACAATATTTGCCTATTAAAGTATTATTAAATTGATTTTTTTAACCAACTATGATGTAGCAGTTGATGGCCTTACAAGCGGTCAGTGCTGAAAATTAATTACAATTAAAAATAGTTTTTGTTTTCAATTACTCGATTTGCTTCGTTTACAGCTGATTACAGTGGTTAATATACAAAAACCGTAAACAGAATTAAAAACGACAATAATCAAAATACTTGACCAATATGGCAGAGCACTTTCAAGGTGTTAATGGTGAATGCTTTTGACATAATTTGCGAGTCGGATGCAGAGCGAATCAAGAAATTGACAACAACAAAAACAAAATTTCGCACTAAACTAAATGTTTGTCACGCGAACAACACGTTATGTTATTGTTGTTGCTGTCGTAGTTGTTGCTGCATTTACAGCTGTTGTTGCTTTTGTTCTAGCTGCCAACCTTTGGAGTGTTTAAAGTGCCATGCAAATTGAGTACTTAGCAAATTGTAGTAATTAACAAAAAAAGAAAAAAAACAAAAACAAAAAACACGCACGCAAAGTTCCTGGCAACGAAAACGCGCTTTAAAACGTTAGCAAAATAATGCAACAAAAATAAAACGAACAATGAACTCGTTCGTGTTGCTTTATGTGTAAAAGCAGAAACGTATAATCAATTTGCAAAAATCATATATTATGTGCACATTGATATCAATATAAAATCATTTTAAATTAGTTAGAGTTGAAAATGGTTTTTGAATACAATATAGTTCTGTTGGAAAGCCCCTACTGTGTCTACTGCCATCTCGTACTAATGTTAATGCAAAAATTGTGTTTGCTACGATTAATAAAACCGTTTCCATCAATCTTCTACAGTTGTGGAAAAGCTTCTTTCAATCGCTTTAAGTGTGCTTTAACATAACATTTGTAAAGAATTTTTTGATATTACGGTGAGTGGGGTTTGATCACCAATACATGGTCAAATCAATCAATCAGTGACAGCTTGAATATAGTACAATAACGGTAAGACGCCCCAAAAAGAGAACAATGTGAAATAAATTTAATTATTATTTATTTAATTTACATTATCCAATTGCTCTGAATTTTTAAGTTACTAATTAAATACGTAAAAAAGTGTAGCCATAAATCAATGTTTACATCGAAGTGGCTATAAACAATTATATACTATAAAGCTTTGGTTTCCTCCATTTGCCTGTTGCACAAACGCCAACATATTTTTTAAAACCTCATTCAACAGTTTTATGGTTAAAGGATATAAAAACAATAACGCTGAGGTTAATTTAAAAAAATGCTACATAATGAATATCAATATTTTATGCAATGCAATGCATTCAATTGAAAGCTCATAAATATTTATACTTAATGAATGACAGTGTGAGTGTGTGTGCGTGTGTGTGTATACATGAGTGTCTCCCATTTCTGTGGTTGCTCTTCTTAGGACGAACATTGTCACACTGGTAAAAAGTTAATCCTGGTTTGACAGCCTGACAGGTTGTCATTGTTGGGGCGCGCATGTTTAATTGGTCAATGTCAAATAGTTTGACATCAGGGCATTAAAGCTGATGCGAGTCATTAAATGAGCGTTTCGTTAGCTTTAACTTGCATCTTTGACGTTCGCACAAGGAAAATAAATTCGTTGCATACTATATTGAGTGCTTATGTTGGCTCAGTCCGACGCTTATGCGGCTGCCAAGCATAAAAATGGTTAAAATGTAGATTTATGCAAATGGGCTGCTCGCATCCTATCGCCCCAGTCACATCGCTGCATGCGCTCTATGTCAATGTGTTAGTAAACCCGCTAGTCGCAGTTCCCTATCCACTATATATCATCCTCCCCCACTCCACTATCCCCCGTACCACCCCTTTGCTTTGTCATGTCTGTTTCTGCCCGCTGGCAGTCTGCTTGCCAGTTCGCTGCTGCTGCTGCTGCTGTCTCTGGCCTGCGTATTGAGTGTATTGCATTTAATATTTATTTGCTTTTATTTCTCTCTTTTTTTTCATTTTTCTTTTTTTTTCTGTTGCGCACATTTTTCTTTCCTTCGGCAAGGAGCGCCAGCGTCAGGTGGAAGAGGAAAATTAAAAATGCAATTGCGATTAAAATTGCATGACAAACGCATTGCAAAATGCTTCATGTTTAGCAACCGATGCCTTGAACGATCTCTGCCTCCCCAATTACCCCCCTGGCAGCAGGTGTATGTGTCATGATGCCTTGAATAAATTTTGCAAAAGTGTCGCATGTTAAATGATTTACCTATTACTTGGCCAAGTGAGATTTCACAATAGTTTCGCCAACGGGACATTATTAATTCACACTTACCTTTAATCAATTTCCAGTTTTAAATTAACACAACGCTTCGTTGACTGCGTCTGGGAGGCCCACCGAAAGTAGAAGAAGGTTATAAATATATTTATTTATATTTGATTGAACAATTAGCGCGGCGCACAATCAAATATTTTACGCCACTTTGTAGGTTGTCATTTAAAAATACGTTTGCAATTTCACCGGACTACAAATTGTGCGAGTTGTTGCCCAATAAATCCGCGAGCAACTATTTCACTTTATATTTACTAGTTTGGTATAAAATAATATATAATTTGCTTGTAAGTATTTATTTGTGTATCGGTTGGCCATCTGCCCGACTGTGAGTGCATCTACGGCAATGATTTCCTGTGCCAACGGCCGCCACACGCGACACGCCCCCACCACACCATGCACAGCCGTCGCCGACTTCTTTGTGACAAGTGCAATATGTGATAAACACAAAGCACAAAGAGCACCCAAGAAACAAGAGACAAGAAACGAGCAACAGAAAAGCAATCGCAATGACCGCAAATTATGGGACAGGCGCAAAGTCTATGAAAGGCGCTGCTGCAGGCAGCTAGCCAGGCCCGACGGACGGCCCTGGGGACGGGGACGGGCGAGAGGGGAACTTGATTACCCACCCCTGACCACGTGACCGGCTGGTGATTTGCTAATGCGACCGGCGTTGATCAGAATTTCGACTTTTTCAGTGATCGTTTTTGTTTTGATTTCGGTTTCTGTTTTATTTTTAGTTTTTTTTTTCTGTTTGTGTTTTTTTTTTGTTTTTTTTTTGTTTTAGCTTATTTCTTTTTTAAGTAGTTTTTTGCGGGGTTTCTCGCGCACTGATGGCTTGTGAGCGACTGAATGTCAAATGATTTGCCACCAAAATGTTTATGCTTTATTTATAATGTCACTAATTAATTGTCTCTATGTATTTGCTGGGCAATTGTGCGACCAAAAAGTGATGCTAATGCGATTGCGGCTCGGCTGCCCAGCTAAACAAGCAATAATAATTTGCGGAAACAGTCCCATAACAACGCCCTTAGCAATTGACAGATATTGTTGTTGTTGTTGCTGTTGCTGTTCACAGTTATTATTATTAATTTCACCGACTGTTTTTAAATAGTTGTGCACATCATCAGGTAAACAAATACACACAAACACAACTCGCTCGCTCTCTCAAACACGCCGCATTTGGACCGGAAAAAGCAGAGCTTAATTTTTTTGTGAACCTGTCACGAGATCACATCTTGTGGACGTGGTCTCTACGCATATGTATATATGCTTAGTGCATATTTGATTTGTAAAATAGAATGTATAAATTAATAATAGCCAACAGGCTGAAACTTTGTAAGAGATTAATTTTTTTGACTGAAAACCAGTTCGAGTTCGGATTGTGCTCATGAGACGTATTTAAAAAAAATGCTAAACATAAAATTAGTCAGGCGATCTGCATAAAATATTTTAAACGTGTTTTGAATTGCTAATAAACTGTTGTTGATTATGCTAAATATTAAAAAAGAATAACTATAAATTCAGTTTCTTCAGTTTCTTTCATTTGTATTTTAGAATCTTTAAAAGAATTTAACCCATAACATTTTAAATTATTTATTTCAAAGTTGTGTAAAAGCTGTTTTAAAGGTATTCCGACGCGAATATCTTTATGTAATTTGCATTAAAGGTTTATTTTATTTATGTTCTGTTTATTTACGATTTACGTACAAATGTCTATTTGACCCTCGCTACGATTGTTAGCTTTACATTCAATGTTATTAATAACATTTGTTTTAGCTGTTTTATTTTCCTAAATTTTCCACTGCAATTGATTATTTTGGGCACACATTTTGACGAAAACAAAATTTTTTCAGTTGGGTAAACTTTTCCATTCCCCATGTGTTATGTTGTGGGGGCGACCTTTGCTGTTTTAAAATGTTTGTCACGTTCCTGGCGTCAAACATATGTAATTAGCTTTACGATGGGCCCTCAAATTGTTCAGCTCACGCTTATGTAATAATTAGATTAGTGTTATTCTAGTTAAAGCTTTGGGTACGAAAGTAATTCATTCATTCAACAAATCGCGTGAGCATAAAGCTAAACGTATTGAATCTGTGCTGCCCATTTGTAACATATATGTTAGTTTAGATTTCTAATCAGTTTTAGAAATCACAAGCGAATTCTATTTACATTTTTGTTGTTGTTTTATTTTTTGCGACACGCGCACTTTTTCAGCTTTTGCGTTTCTGTATTTTTGTCTCGATATTTGAATGAATTTAGCTATTTTCACTTTTGTGATCGGATTGAAGCGCGCTGCCGTCTTGCGTCTGCGAGTGCCACGACGGGTTTGTTGCCATCGGCGGCTGCGTTTGCCTCTTGGGCGGCGCTTTTGTTGGCTCGATCTCGTTCGCGGTCGCCTCGGCGTCGTCGTCAGGTGCGGCTAGAGGCCGTTACGTTTGCGTTAAGTTTTGTCGTCGGAAGGTTCGTGCGACGCTCACTTCAACTGCGACGGCAACGGCAACGGCGACGGCGACTGGGGCTGCGACGCTTACAGCGCCGTCAGCGTCACAGTTGTTGGATTTTATTGTACGTATAAATGACTGCACATCTTAGCAGCAAAAGGAAAATATCTGTACTGCGGCTTATAAATTAGCTGACGAGCCGGTTTTTGGGCCAGCTATCAAAGTACTTCTATCTGCAGGCCCAGCCAAGACCAGCCGTGTATTAGCAGCTGGCTGAACCTGGACTGCCATCTCAATGGGCAGGGCATACATTTCTACACGGGTGCACAACGACTACAACAACAGATTTAGCATGAGCACTTGCATCGAATGAAACACCGACAACAACAATTAGCGGCTGCCCTTTGCACAATTAAGCGAATCGACAGAGTCGACTGCATTGCATGTGTCAGGCGGGCTTATTGGAAATTTTTTTGTAATTTTTCATTTGTTAATACCTTTTGCCCCATAAAAAAGGTTAAACGGCGTATTTTCAAGTTGTGCGAATGCATGTAAATGAACATTTCATACTTAATCTTGATTACAACGTTAATCTAAGTTGATTAAGACTCTGTATTTGTCTGATCGCATTTTTAGTGCTTGGGTGAGTGCATTGATTTTAAAGTACTAAGTATTAAGTTTAAAATAACTCAAATTATTCATCAAAATCCATCCCCTATCCAATTAATTTTTTTTATTATTTACCAATTCTAACAAGCATTGTTTATTTATATCTGTATTCTTGTTATTTTATATCTCTATTCCATAAGATCTATTCGCTTACACACCCTACATTATATAAAATAGGTATTTAAATCTTATCGATAATTTGAAAGTTGCACTCAAAAAAATTTTTTTTTGTTTTAAAGATATTTTGCTGAAACTTGATCTTGTAGAAAGAATCGGAATATATTAAGTTTTAATTTTGAACATCGGATTAAAATACGTGTCTAAAATTATCAGCTGGTTACGGAATTTTTGTGTGGAAGAAAACAAAGAGATTTATCGCAATTCTGTTATATGTCAACAAGTGCATTACATTTTTAACACAGCTGTTGTATTGCACTCCTAATAAAAACACAGAAGTTAATTAAGAAATTAATTTTCACAGCTTAAAGCTGAAATTGGCTGTAGCACATGCAAACGGAGCTTGCAATTATTTCAAATTTAATTGGATTGAATGTAAGAAACAGCAGTTCGGAAATCGTTATCTGGAAGTCTTGACTTGGGCCCACTCATTTGCTTGAAATGTCTAATTCTGTGGGTGTGATCCAGGTACAGCTGAGGGCGCTTTAATTATTGTGCCCCAGTCATCAACTGTGACTGGTTGGTCTTTAAATATGGAGTCACTGCAACCACAAATATTTACTATTAAACGCTTCGTTTGCCACCCAAGTTGTTGTCGTGGCAAACTTTGCAACTTCGTCGAGCTGCCGGTAACAGTTTTCAGTCAGCGCAAAGACGAGTAGCAAGCGAAGGCAAAAGTTTTTGCATTAAATGCAAAATAGTGTTAAATAATTTCTGCTATTTTGCGATCATTTTTCATCGCCTGGCGCCTCGTTCTGTGTGTGTGTAAAAGCGGAAGTGTTGCGCCTCCCCGCGCACCGGCATCAACATTTGCCGTGCGGCCTGCTTGCCAGTATGTCTGTCTGTCTGGCGCACCGCATACTTTATAGCCAGCGATGAAAGTGAACGAGAAGGGAGCAGGGAGAGAGCGGCGCCTACACTGGTGAATTAGCACAAAACCGCATGTAGATTTGTTGATAACAAGTCAAACACACACCAAAACACACTTACACAAAGGTCCAACAAGTGTTGTTTGCTGCTCGTGCTAAGGACGTGCAGTTAGATCCTGTCAAGTTTATGCGAAATGTTTAGTAATTAGTTGCATCCGCCAGAGGAAATTACTTACCATCGGCACTGTCGACCGCAGCACCCAATTCCAATCCCTTAAGAGCGTTGACAGCTCAAAACAAAGCTCACGCGTGTGTGTGTATGTGTGTTCTCCACTCTGTATGCAATTGTGTGTGTATGTGTTTGTATATGTGTATGCTTAAAAATTACTCATACGCTGCGTGCGCTCGTTTTGGTTGGCGCCAAGCGTTCAATTAACTAATTAAAAGTTTCACAACTTGATGTGCTCTCTCTTTCTCTCCTTCACTCTATATTTCTATCCCTGTTATGCCTCTGGCCCTGTCTACTTTGTTAACCGAGACCCTTGGCAATTATTTGTAGCTGGCATTTTAAATCAGCTAAAATATTTGCAACAGGCACATAAGCGACACATGTGGGCTGTTTTGGGACCCCCCAAACCCCTAAACCCAATTACACATCCTCTGTCTGCTCGCCCTCTAAACGCATTAGCTCTGGCTAACAACAAAGCGCAACTGTTACAATTAACACTGTCTTGCATTCACATTTGTAACTTGTTGTTTCTTTTGCTATCGTGCAAAAGTTTTGTCGACCTCTTCTCAGTTGGCGCCGGTGCTGGCATCACGCGTATAATTAGCACCTGTCGGTTTGCCTATTTGGCTGCTTGGCAAACTTTGCACGTTGCTCGAGTGCTCGCGATTTGATTAATGAAACTGCGCTTTGTGGCAATTTCATATTAATTATTTAATTACGCGTTTAAATATAACAAAAAACTTTAGCGTAGCTTTAAATTACTTTTATTAATGCTTTTTTATAATCATGTTAATGAATCCTATTATAAAATTCGTATTGGTATTGTTAATGGTAAAAAGAACTGTATAGTTATGTGATTATTATGATTATGACATTTATAAAATAATCACATAATTATTTTATTTTTATTTTAATTAAGCTCTTTAAGCTCCAATTCACAACGGAAAAAGCTTAGGGAATCGAAAAAAAAAGTTTGCAATGAATAAGAATTTTCGGGTGGTTATAAATATTGTATGTTCATACAATTCAAAATATAATATTTCAAAACTGCGTTATGCTTTTAATTCGAATTTAATTGTTGGAATAATCACGCAGCGCAAAAGTGTGCTAAACACTTTTTATGTATGCCAAAAAGTATGCTATGCGAATTGTACTCACCTTCGTTTAAATATAATTATTTGAGCCCGTTGACAACTCTGGCAGCTATGGCGTCAGCTGCGAATTGGCGGTGAGATGTTTCCTTTTGCCGTTTTGTCGCTATTGCTTTGCTCCCCAGTTGCCGCCTCAGAGTGTGCGAAAAATCAATACGGACTTGCGAATCTGTTGAGTTTGCGTTTTTTGTTTTTTTTTTTTGCGCATGTGGAAAAAGATGCTATATTTTATGAACCACAAGTAAGGGAGCTTCTTCTAGATTTCTTAAATATATAAAATATTTCTTTACAATTACTTACATGAAGGCGTTGCTTTTTGGTTACGCACCAAACACTTTCACAGCTCACATTAACCCTGACCTTTGGCTGTGATACCCCATAGGGTTGTCAGGAGCTTGCAGGCCAAATAAAAAACAACTTCTCGATTTTAAAGAATTTAAGAATACCTTTCAGTTTTTATTACATATTATGTATTTTGCATTCAGATTGTGGTAATTTGTTTGATTTTTTTTTATCTTTTTTACTTAACGACAATAATTTTAAAACATTGTTATTATATTTTGTTTAAAGGTAGGTTCCGTAGTTTCTTGCCTTAGCCATGTTGATGAGTTCAAGTTGAGCTACATGGAATTCGGATTACTGTTTAATGTAAGTCGGCCTGCCTAATATATAGGTATTTAAAGTTATAGAATTTTTTATTGTCCTTTAAATGGACATATTTTCGCTTAGCTAATAGTTTTTATTTTTTACTTTTCGTATGCCTTAAACTGCTGGCGTTATTTATATGTATTTTTGAATGTAGTTATATTGTACGTTTATGTCTTAGTATCTACTAGACGTTAGGAAAACAGTTTTCATATAAGTTAGCGCTCACATACATATGTTCACATATGCGTGGCTCAAACTCAACTGGTGTATAGTTTAATGAAAGTTTATATCAACAGAAGGGAAACTTTTTAAATGCGTTTTAGTTTGGTTTGGTTTGTTGAAATTTACAAAATAGGCTTGTTGTTTTTACTGAGTGATGTTTTTCCTAGTTGCTACGTTATTTACTTTAGTTGAACTATGATATATGAGCGACTAATTGCTAAAAGTTTTTAACTATCGTAGCTTAGGTTACAACTGGGACTGCGTCTGGCTTTGGGTACGAGTTGGGATTGTTTCTGCTTAGATTAGATCTGGTTTTTTTTTATTTTTAAACAACTTTTTTTCTTGTTATATTCGACTTACATGCAAAAATTCAATTCTTTGGTGGCTTCAATTTGCAATTTAGTTGCATAATTTACACATTTGTTGGTTTTATAATATATATTTATATACATATGGAAATATGTAGGTTTATAAACTTTTATGTTATCTGATTATAATAATAAGTTATTTACATGACTTAACTGGCTATCAAGTTTATGCTATAAGGTTTTTATTTATTCATTTGTTTTATGTTTAATTCGACTAATTTTTATGTTATTAAGCTTAATTTATTTTTCAATGCATATAACGATAATTGGTCTATAATATGTGACAAATGAATTCAAAATATTGTCTAAGACGTTAAAAGGGGCTCAGATTTTAACGTTTTTGACCATCCCGAGAAATTAAAATTAAATTAGTGAAATTCTGAATGCGTAACTCATAGCACCATGTTACTTCGTTGTTAGCCATATAAATGGATGTAAATTATATTAAACAAAAGTGTTCTTTTTATAACAGCAACGAAAATAGTATAACAATTTTAATGACAAATTTTAATTAACTTATTTTAAATATTTTGTTAACTCTTTTAACTACATTTTTATGCTACTTAGATTTTTACGATGAATAATATGCAATTGTGCAGCAGCTATATTTTGTAAATATTAATATCGTTATCGCTATAATTATCGTTTGTGTAGTTATTATATTTATATATATTAAATCTTTTGAGGGGAAGAAACCTTTGAAATACATACACATATACAATTTAGCACTTAATATACATACATGAATAGTTACAAAGTCAGTTATTATGCTGCTATCAAATGAACTAACATTACAAACTGTCAAGTTGGTACCGGTTTCTGGGATTTATTACGCGTTATAAGGAGATATTTGAATATTTGGAACTATGGGAATTGTAGGAGCTGCTTTTGGAGCGCGTAATTATAGTGGAAGACTTCCGCTTAAAATATAGGTAGTAAATTATTTAAACAGTTTTTGGTTTCGAGTTTGATTCTTGTTTGTGCTCGATTTCTTGATATACACACACAATTGTATATTTAATCTGCTTTAATTTGCTTAGTTTGATTAATTACCCATATTGTATAATATATTTAACCTTTTTACGCAACTATAACAGAGACACGTACGACAAGAAGTTAAAAATTTTGTTAAACATTTGATTTTATGCAACTAGAAATTATGCTAAATACATGAACTACTTATATATACGGGTATTCGTAGTTAATTTACTGGCTGTTCTCATTAAATCTGAAAAAAAATCAACTTTTGATATACAATACTATGCTGCATTATGAGTCTAAGGTCTAATTAAATTTAAACTACAGTTATAAGCAAAAAATGTAATATTTACTATTGAAATACACAATAAATTTTTTAATCTTTGGTTTTTATTTCTCTATTATTTTTATAATGAAACAATTTCATTTAAGCATTTCAGTCATTTGTTTGTGCCGCTCTTTGAAACTATCTAAATTTAAGTCGAGCAATCAAGTGTATTTCATTGGGTTCAACTGGTCTTAAGTTATGGCAATTAATTCATATCTTTATATATATATATATATATAGATGATTCAGCTGGTTTGCCACAGGTATTGGATTTGCTTAGTTTTTAACTGAATTCGAACAAAATGCAAAAACTGAAAATACTCCAAAGCCGTTCCACAAACCGTTTAAACTCAGTTGCTGGCACGCACACAACTTTTCCAATTAATTAACTAAACGCAATTTATTGCCCAATGGCCACCCCATCGTAAAGAAATCTTTTTTGCATATATGATTAAGTGCCTAAGTGGCTATTTATAGTCCTGTCTACAGTTATCGCATTTTATTAATTACTTAAATGGGCATTCAAATGGCGTACACGGCCCACACTATGATGACCGACTGCTGCCAAAAATAGTTTTTAACTGCACTTAACTCATTAACCTTGGACCAATGCATGCCTCGCTGGAGATCGGAGGCAAAAGCATTTACAGCTGGCGCTTATACATTGCAGGTGCTTATCATCTGTTTAACTGTAAACAAAATCAAAGTTGGATTTTTATAGACATGCAGTGTCAGAGCAATTTGGCCGCAACGAAAAAGATTTATTTGCCATTTCGTTGTTAACAGAACGCTTAGCTGCCAGTTTAATTATGATTGGCAGGCATTAGCAATTAAAACATAAATAAACATGCGGCACATAAAATTTTTGGTGCATTCCCAGCAGATGACTTTCACTGAAAAATGGAATTGAATATTTGTCTAAAGTTTACCATGTAACTAAATTACAATATCAATTAAAAGTTGCAGCTTGATAAGCTGATTACCGCGTATTTCGCCAAGTTAATCTTGCATTAAATTGGCTTAGGGCTTTATATACTCTACTAAATAAATATAGCACTGCAATAAATGTTGACAGAAATTCGCATTAACAAATTCTATTTTTCACACCCGATCAATAATTCAATTTGATATCTGAATATTTGCGGTCACTGGGAATGTGGCTTGTATGCAAAAAGAAATGTTTAATAAATATTTGCATCAAATTGAATTATTTATTTGCATTTTCATATTGTTTTTTTCTTCTTTTAAAAACAATTGCAGGCTAATTAAGGCACAGAAAAACAAAATAAAACAGTTACACAAAATGCGCATAATTGAATTATATGCATTAATGCGAATGGCTTTGTAATATTTAACTATTGTTGTGGTGTTTAACTTATTTATTTGCGTTGCATTTAATTTATGTAAATTGCTCGGCCATTTACAAATAATTTATGAATAGGTGACAAAATGTCACTCGTTGAAAGCCGGTAGCAACATATAAAAAGGGCCAAAAACCATTACAATGCTTGAAACGGGCATATGAGCAACGTGGCGTATACGTCATCTAGTGTTAACGGGTTAACGGTCAAACGGGAAACGTTTATTGTTGTTGGGCCGCTATTGTTGTTGTTTAACACTTTTAAGTGAAAATGAATTTCGATGTGCCAGCAAAGGCAAAGTCAGCAGCAGAAATGTGTTGCATCGTTCAGCATTCAACTTGGCTGTGTCGCACCTAAGTGCAGTTAAGTGCTCAAGGTGTGAGTGTGTGTGTGTGTGTATAGTGTGTGTGCCGCGTGTTTTAATGTAAATGTGGCTCACTGCTGCTACGATTCTGCCGCGCCAATGATTGCAATTGTTTTCGATTTTACTTTTTGCCCATTGCCGTTCGTTTTTTTAGTTTTTGCTTCCATTTTGTTGAAATTGTCATTTAAGTGCAGTTGCTGAACACACTGTTGTTGCTGACAATCAAATTGTAAGTGTGTATGGCATAAAAAATGCATGTTGATTGCAAAGAAAAGCTTCTGTCTTCACATACGTATACAGATAATACAGTTCTTTTTTTTGGGTAACTGACAGATTTGGCTGGCGAATTATTTATGAGCATTTGAACAATTTAAAGAGGGCCGGCACTTAGCCTATGCCCCAAACAAATGGTCAGACCAATAAATTTGATACATATGCGGTATGTGTGTGTGTTGAAAGCCAGCAACAAGAGCTAAAAGCAGCCATAAATTAAAGACATGGAACAAGCCGATAACATCTTTTTGTGTGACACGCATCTTAAATTTGGGTGCAACTTACCGCATAGTGTCTAAAATATGAGAGACTCGTGTAACAGCTGAAATTTATGCATAGTTGTGGTTTGCTTTCGACTTGGCCAAATAGTAAATATTAGGGGAGATGAATGGGCCACATGCCAAAACAAGCGCTGCCTTTGGTTTCTTCTTCTCGCTTTCATTCTATCTAGCTCTCTATTTCGTTTCGTCTGTTTGTCTCTTTCGTCTGGCGTGTCGTTTTTTCCTGTGACTGGCGCATGCATTTGCTGATGCATAGCCAAAAAATTATGGCATCTAAAGTGGTAGGGAGGCATCTATAGCACATCTGTGTATGCCTATTATTTGTAGCTTTTTGTGGCGGCAATTCTTCTATTTTTGTGTAAAATATCTTTTAGTGTATGCACATAAAACTGGAACATCAGTTTGAATGGATGTCTAGTGTTTAGTGTTTCTATTCGTTGGATTATTCTTGCATTTATGTGCTTTTTACGAAAATGACTAAAGGCAACATTAACACGTAAAAAGGTTGCTGTGCAAATCTTCCGACCGTACGATACTCTGTACAATATGACTGTAATCTATAAAATATTAGTTGAGCTTGATCTTAATAAGAAATCAAGAGTAATCCTGAAAATCCAATTTTTAAAAATGGATTTTTAATTGATCGTGAAAGAAGAACATTTAGATATTTATGATTTGGGGCCTGGAAACCCAGTTAAGGTGAAAGAAAAATTATACAGCACAAATGCACGCTATATACACATTTTCTTCTATAGGAACACAGAGTATTAAAATGCATTTTTACTGCAACAAAATTGCAATAGCAGCAGAATCCGCAGCAGGCAACGAAGCGAACAACGAGACGAAATAAAATTAATTTGTTTCCCAGTATATACACACATGTATATATCTTTTTATTTCCAGTGTCATTTGCTTGGCACCCGGTCCACGTTTTGATGACCTCAATTTTGAGTGCCAGACAATGTGCTACTGCCTCCATACGGTGCCGTATGTCTGCCCCATTGACATATTGCCGTAAAGTACAGTTTGTTTCCCCCTCTTTTGGGCTTCTGCGAATTGCACTCGCAATTTCTGTTGTGGAATATTTGTGAAATAATATCAAGTTGAATGGCCATTGAGTGTGCATAAAAGATGTTTGCTTAGGTAAAAAATCGTGTTTGCATAGCTCAAGGATTGTTCCGAGCGATGAATTTGAAAAATATGTGTGCAGCGTCTGCGATTCAAGTGTACAGTTCGAGGGCAGCCTTAGAAACGCAACTAAATACGCGTAAAATGAAATTGAGAGATTCCATCAAATTCACAGCCGTTCATTGCTTTTGAAATGAGCTACAATGTTCGTTACTTAAAAACAAATCAAAAAAACGAATACTATAAAAAACAGAAACCGAAAGGAATAACTAACTGAAAACGAAATTGCTTAGCAAATCTAACGCCTGTAATGCTGATACATGCCATGCCCATAGCCCATGGGTGTGCTGCCCATGGCACGTTCGGTAGCCTTCTCGATGCTCGCATAAACGCACCTGTAACAGCACACGTAGGCCAAACATCACTTGAACAGGATGCGTCGGAAAGCGCGTCGGAAGTCCTTATTGAAGATGGTATAGATGGCCGGATTGAGCGCCGAATTCATATAGCCCAACCAAAAGGCAATCGCGAAAGCCGACTCGGGTATATTGCAATGGCTGCTACAGGCTGGCACCAGTATATACAAAAAGAAGAATGGCAGCCAGCAGGCGATGAAGCTGCCCATGATTAGGCCCAGTATGAGCGTGGCACGCTTCTCCTTCTTCCGGGCAATGCGTCGCTTCTCCTTCTCGGGGTCGCGTGGCTTGGGCGTTTTTGGTATGGCCGGTTCGAGTTCCGTCGGCTTGGCGGCCAGCTCCTTGGTTTTAGCTGCGGCAGCTGCGTGGTTCTTGGCGGTCACAGTTGTTGCCTTGGCCTCGTTGCGGCGTTGTTGATTCGATTTGCGTCCAAAGATGGGCTGGCAAAGGCGAAATTTGAGCGGCTTGACTACCGCACAGCGGCTGACCACGCCCGAGTCCGAGCTGGAAGGATCAAATTCACTCACCATGTCCGTATCAATGCCCACGGAGAGGGCACGCAATCTTCCAGCAATAGGCGAGACACGCAACTCGTTGCTGGCTGCCGCCCCACCAGCTCCGCTAGCCGCACCACCGTTGTTGTTGGCACCCGTGCCGGCACCTGCGGCGTCTGCTGTCACGCTGCCATTGTTGTTGTTCAGCACATTGATGGAGTTGTTGCTGCCCATGGACGGCGGCACGGGCACATTGAGACCGACACCGCGGCCCGTCGCAATGGTGCTGACCTGCAGCGTTTCCTTCGGCGAGCAAGGAGCACCACCAGAGACAGCGGTGGCCGCATTGGAACCACCATTCGGATTGGGATTGGCATAGGCCAGTGCCGTCTGAGCGGCAACGGCCTCTAGTTCGCCCGCCTCCGATGTGGATATATCAGAGGCCAAATCCATAGTGACCGTAGGTATTTGCATCGGTATCGTCGCACTGTTCGGTGGGGTCTCAATGGTGGCTATCTGTCGCTGCTCGTGCAGCTGCAGCTGCGTTGCGCCGCTGGAGGATGGCATCGGTATTGTTCCTTTCTTGTTGGCGGTGGTGAAGCTCGTTACCTGCAACGAAGGTGGTACAGAGTTTTATACATGGCTTTTCCATTTCGAAATCCGATTTTAAATCCCCGCTTACAGGAGCGTCAGAGCGCAGCGATTACACAAACAAGGGCGACCAGTGGGCGGGACACTGTGGCAATTAACAGTGCCCCAAAAAATGCGCACGACAAACGAAGCTGTAATACACTTGTCTGTGTGTGTGTATGTGTGTATATGTATGTGGCTGCATTAATCGCATACCTGTGCAGCAGCAGCGACAGCTGGACGCCTTTGTTTGCACGAGTGTCGTTGGTCGTTTGAACTTTTTTTTTGTTTATCTCCGTTCAGTTAATTGAAAATGCAAATTGCGAATGAATTGGCCTTAAATGTGTGTTGGCTCTTCTCCTCCTATAATTGTTGGTAATTTGCGGTAATTATCGCTGCTTCAATGCTGAATCTTTAAAGATGTTTTATAGACTCGTTGCAGCTGAAATCAAGCGTTAACCATAAGCCGCTAAGCGACTCCACACATTGCGCAAATTGACCAAATGGGCGAACGTGGCAAAGTGCATTGGGCCAACTGCTGCGCATAGATTCTTGGAGCCAACACGTAGTGCACAAATTGAAATGAAATTGTGGTGAAATGCGTGCAGTGTTCTGCAGCGCTGTAAATGCCCGCAAGCCATAAGCAAAAATATTTCGTATACGCCACGTACGCCAGAGCTGAACGTTCATTCAACAGTCAGCATTTGCATTTACAGCACTTGCTCCTCAAATCACCTGATTGGCCAGACTGTGTAACAGGTAGAACAGACATGAATTAGCCGTCTACTATCAAAAATCTTTGGGCAGACAAGAGCGTTAAGAGGAGCTCAACTCCAATATGCCAAAGTAATCACTCGCACTTGAACAGCAATATGAACGTTATTCACTCACCTGTTCGTTGTTTGCTTTGCGCGGATGTTTTTTAATGCCCCGTCTCGCCCGCGCCTTGGCGGCAAAGTAAATTCGTATATACACAAAGACCATGATGCAGCTGGGTATGTAGAATGAGCCCAGCGCCGAGTAGAGCACGTAGCCAATGTCCTCGCTTAGCTGCAAGATGACAAAACATATAAAATTTAAGATATGGTCGGCAACGGCGCTGCAAATTCCAGCAGACATTTATTTTGAATATCTTAAATTTTAAAAAACAATAAAAACTGTTTTTATCGATTTTATGAGCTTACATTTAAATTTAAAAACTAGATTACTATTAGAGTTATTTTTAAAAGAAATAGAGAAACATTTAAATACATATGTTCTTTAGTTGATGCGATTAGTGTTATATTGTTTTTGTATTTCAGCAGAATTCATGTTATTTTTTAAATTTATATCATCACAGGTTGCTATTAAAATATGTTGTAATTTTTATACAAAATATTTAAATAAATAAATATTATATACATTGCATTAATGTTTTCTCAATTTTTAAGGTAACATTATATTTTTCCCTATCTTCTCCATTATCATCGGTTTGCGATGCATTTTAAAGCAATCAAACTTACATTTTTGATTGATTTTTTTTCACATAGCTCATCTACCTACGTCGGCAAAATAATGTTTAAATGGCTTACTATTTTATCCATTACATTATATAGAAAAAAAGAATTTGCAAACTGTGTCTAAGTTTGAGGACTTGCCAAATTCCGATGCATGCCAGTTGACTGATTATTCCTTTTGCCAAATTTTTTGAATTCTTTGTACATTCGATTTTGCTGTCAGTTGGCTGCGTTTTGGGACTTAAAATGAATGCGAAATTGACTATTGCTTGACTGCTGGTAGTCACTGTGTGAGCCTTTTATCCACTTACTTACTTTCCGACTACTTGAGGTTTTTGCCTGGTGCCAGACGCCTTATGCCAAAGGCATACGGCAAGTATACTTCAAGTTATTGAGTGCATTAGACTGATTTACTATAGAAATGCATTTACTGCTACTGCTGTGGAAAATGCTTTGCAAGTTGTTGCCGTGAAAAATGGGCAAAAAATGCAAAGTGCACAATTTGCACGGAAATTTCATAACGCTAAATGAAGTAAAAATATTAAATTACAGCACACAAAAGCTTTGGAAGCGTCATATTTCTGAGCCACTCCTCTGTACTGCAACAGCGGAAGAAGAGGAGAAGGAGGCAAAAACTGTGGCAAAAATGGACGTCATATTTTTTAGCTGTTGGATTTCATTTATTTAAAGCTGGCGGAATTAAATAGCGCCATAGTTTCTGATCTCTGGCCACATTGCTGCCGCTGTTGCTGCCGCTTGCTGTGGCAGACTGTTCGCTGTGCGAAACTCTTCTCAAAATTATGCAAATTAAGTGTTTTGATGAAAAGCATTCAAAAAAAGAGTGCACTTGATGCTGCCAAGAGATTTCCCAAGTGCTCCAAAGCAGCCTTTTTACCCTCTTAGCTATTGTTATTGTTAATATTATTATTGTTGTTGTGGTTTTTGCTGCTCAAGCCCATAATGAAAAGCCTTTATAACAGCCACAAGCTATTTTCGTGCCTCATAAATGCCAAGCATCATTTTCGGCAGTTGTTTAGATATTGGACATAGTTAGCTGGTTTGCGGGTCAGCCCAGAAATCGGTGAACGATTTTTTATTATCAAAAATCCTACATGTACATATATATTTAGTAGCAGCAAGCAAAACTACATTTATTTAACTTGTAATCCGCTTATGGAACAGCCAACGCAGGCGGCATCCAAATTGAATTTTTGAGCGGCCAGTGAATTGTTGCAGTCGCCGGTGCCCGAAGAGCCGTCGGCTGAAGTGCAGCTCAGCTTTATCATAAGCCACAGCATAAACTTTATCCAGGCTATGCCCGGCTATACGGCCGCTGAGCGCAAAATAAATTTCACTGCAACATCCTCTGCGCCGGCGTCTTTTATCGTGCACCAAGTTGCCGCAACAAAATAAGCATAAAGTATTAAGCGTTGAGTATAGTGTTGCCAAAAATATATGTACACCACAACGAGTGCAGGCACGTAGTGTATGCATGGTTATATATAGACAGATATAGTATATCAAGTGGCAGGTTGAGAAAGTTTGAGGCAGGCCCTATGAGGCGCTGGCAGGAGCCAACAGCCACTTAAGCGGGCTGACTGCTATTCCCAGCTTATTGCCGAGAGGCAACAAACGAAAGTCGAAGCTGCTGTTGCTGTTGCTGCACTTGTTTCTATAGCTGCAACGGCAGCAGCAGCATAATAAATCGTCTCATCATTTACGGTTTACTGTTGATATATTGACAGCATTTGTCAGCGCTACCCACAACTATATAGGTAAGCCAGACAAAAGCAGTCGAGTCGTAACCCTCTGCATATATCGAAATTTAAGCAGTAGTTAAAGGTTTTTTTTTTGTGTGGAAGTGGAGCAGTTAAAGTATCGTTTGCCTTTATAAGTTATGCTCATCAAGCGTGCTAAATGATAGGTTTCTTTTTTACAGCTCATAAGTGAGTCAAAAACTTTGTCATAGGCATAAAAGTTGCGCATACGCCAAGTTTGCCGTGTAGCCCAAGCACGTAATCTTAACACCTGCGTGTGCGTGTCTGCGTTAGTGTGTGTGTGTTTGCGTGTTCATATGATAATCTGGCTAAGCATGGCACGAGCATGGCAAATTGTTTCAGTAAAACATTTGGCCAAATCTCCTTTGGCACAAAATTAGCAACAAGCAACTGAAAAATGGAAACTAAAAATTCGCAACTCGCAGCAAGTTGCAACAGGCGAAACTGCCTTAAGAACTGGCAGCTTAAAATAAATTGTCAACGGTGCGTGTTGCCAACTTTTTCCAGCGGATTTAATGTAATTGAAAAGTTTGCTCGCTGCATTTGCAGTTGCCCATTTGCGCAATTCCGCATTTCCTATTTTCCACTTTGCTTTCATTTTCTTCTGCGCTAATTTGCAGATTTTCGAATTGCGCTGAGCGTCTTTGTTTATTTAAAAAGTTCTTTTCGCGAAACCCTCGCCTGTGTGCCAAACTCTAAAGATGCGAAAAGAAAAATAATTATTCTGCAATTTTTAATTAAATGGCAATGGAAATGGCTACCGTTGTTGTTGCTGCTGTTATTGTTGCTGTGCTCGTTGTCTTCATCCTGTTGCCGCTATGCAGAACTTAAGCTGCTGGAAACAAAAACTCATTATGGGCGACCAGAATCGTTAGGGTACCCGACTGTCACGTCAAAGCGCCGCAGCGGCGGCAGAAAAACTGTTGATGAGCACCAAGTGCCAAGTTCCAGAAAGGATGACGAGGACGAAGTGAAAAGTGGAAAGTGTAAGGTGTTGATGGAAGCGCACAATTTATTGAAATGTAAACATGAAACAGCACAGAAATGACTGTAATTAAAAGATAAAAATGTTGTCCAGGCAGCGGCACACACAACACAGTATGCTCCACATGGCGTATGAATAATGTTTTTAGTTTTGAAACCGAATCAACTGCTCGCTTCTATAGTATATATGCCTATATATTTGCGCTTGTCTCTGTTTTTGTGTTTGAGCGTAAACTTAAAACGTCGAAAGCTTGTGGAAGGCAAATAAGCAAAAACAAAAAATGTATAGATGTGTTATGTTTGTATGTGTACTGTAAGTAATAAGGCAAAAATTCTCTTGTAAACACAAAAGAATTTCAAACTGAATCGTTGCTAAAAGTTTGCACAAAAAAGTTAGCGCAAACTAACAAAGAAAGAATGTACGAGTTGGGATTTGCACGACTAGAATATATTCTGTAAAAAATATTCAAGTGGTTACTTATTCTCGATTTGCTTATAAAGTCTGCAAAAATTAACATTTATCGATTTCGGGTAACGGATGTCGGATATTCAGCTTTCTGTCTGTTACACACATTTGTTAAAAATCATTATACTCTTTTTTACCCATTTCATGGATGCAGGGTATAAAAAGCGAACAAGCTTACGAGTGTGTGTAAGTTTGTGTTTGTATTTGTGCGCAAAAAAAGTGCGTTTTGGCCCGAGGACGCCAGTTTTCTGACAAGGTCGAAGACGGGCACCGGGGGCCATCGCTTGTCATCATCAGCATTGTCGTGTGCTTTGTGATTGTTATTGTTGCTGTTGCAGTTGCAACATTTTCACAGCAATAAGCCAAGACTCGGCGTTGACGTTGACGTTGGCACAACTGGTGCAGCAGCAGCAGCTACGCAGGACAGCTGGACCCACAAGGCTGACTCTATTGAAGCAATCAATAAATCTAAAGTGCGACTACAGAGACTACAATTTGCAATTGGCTGCCAAAGAAATGCGCGCAGCATCTTTTGCTAGCTTTGACTCAGTACTTGAATGGCAGAACCCCCGACCCCCCAAATTCCGTCACCTTTGGCTTGGCGCCCTTTGCAGTGCTTATTTGCATTGGCTTCGCTGCTGCTGCTTTCTTGTTTGTCGTTGCTCAGTAGTGCAACTATTTTGTAGTTTGCGTTGCCAATTTGCCTGGCAGTTTCCTTTCGCTTTTGCACTAAACTTGACTTGGACTTGCAGCTGCATTTCAATTGACTGCGTTTTGTTTGCTTCTGTTCACTTACATACACAACTGCCCTGTACCAACTATCATTCAGTTGGAATTGACGCGCGTTGACTTCATTTTTTTTTCCTTTGTGCATTTCCCTAACTTCACGCTAGCCCGCACTCGCCATAAACTTGAATCAATTGCCAAAACAAAAATAAAGAAAAAACAAAAGCTCGCAACTTTAATGTACGCTAATGTTTTGCGGGTCAACATAACGCCGTTGAATGTCCAACACGCGCCGCAGTGCTCGACAATTAAAAGACCCAAATGACAAAAACAAAACAGATGTCCGCTCATAATGAGTTTTGCGGCCTCAAGCCCACAAATGATAATATAAGCCAGTGAAACCATTATGCCATAGAGTTTGCTCAGCTAGAAGATGCGCTAAAAGTTTCTTTAATACACAATTGCTTATAATGTACAAAACTGATAGAGAGCAATAATAAACATATATGGTGCGATACTGTTTTCAGTAGTCATCTCAAATTGTATAAAGAACATATTTAAGTCTTCAATATTTTACGTATTGTCATATATATACATATTCTTAAAATTTTTAAAAATAAATGCTGACTTTTTCGTACGAATTAAAAAATGTGTGATATCGATAGAATTCGATAACTTTAAAAACCGAGTACTTATTCTTTGTCCTTTGAAATTTTAATCGGTGCGTTGGACCTGTCATTCAATTATCAGTACAACAGCTCATTCTGCTGTCACATACGCTCTCACTAATTCAATATACCCGGCCGGATTTATAAAAAAAAATAGTAGTAATATTGTTTTTTGGCTTGCGGCGTTGCCAGTTCGTTATTGCTGCTTAATTGCGACTAACGGTATGCTTCATTAAATTGCAATTTTTTAGCACAATGCGTTAGGCCACGGAAATGCATTGGCCGCCATTTCGAAAATTCTGCCCCAAAAAGTAGGCAACAAAAAGTTGGCATAATGCTAGAGGCATTTTAATTGTGGTCGGCAGTTTTATGGGCTTATTATTTGATTATACTGCACAACAATAGCAACAACAACAATAACAACAGCAGCAGCAGCAAGAACAACAATAGCAGCAGGACAATGTCCCCCGCTTCCGCTGCGAAACGGCGTTTTTATTGTACGGCTTGATACAATTTTTAATGCCAACCACTTTATGCTGATTGCCAGGCCCAACTGCCCGTCTATCCGGCAGACGGTTCAACATAATATTATCGTAAAAATAAAACCACAGCTCACCAACTGTTGCTGTTGCTGGTTGGTAATCGTCTATTGCAGCGGACAGTATTTGTTGGTTTTATTTCTTTCTTTTTTCAACTTTGATTATTGTTCCCAGTGTTCACAGTGGAAATTGCTTGTTGACACGCAGTCACGATAGGCGTGTGTGCGAGTGTGTGCGAGTGTGCGTGTGTGTGTATGTGCTGACCTACTGCACGCCAATTTGTTTTCTCACCTGCTGGTCAATTTTTGGCCTGCAGATATTAGTCGTAGCTGTGTGATTGATGTTTGTTCGTAACACAGCGCTGTATAATTAGAGAAATAGGATTTGCATTCCGTTTTATTAGATTACCGGGCTTCGCTGGGGCAATACGAATGATAACTCAATTTAGCGAAACTGACGGATGTGTGCGTCTGTGTTCAAAGCCAGTTATTGATTTTGCATCATTGGCTTTGGTCATTTTGGGCGCTCCGGAATAAATGAAATGTGTAATTAATACGGGCATTGTCTCGCTCTAATGGCAGTCACATAAATATCACAATAAGCTAATGGGTATGTTGTAGAGCCAGCAAAATGGTAGAAAATTAATTTCCATATAGCTTATGCGTGTATGTATAAAGGCATACATTTATGTGTGTGTGTGTATGTGTGATTGTGTGTTTGGCAAAGCATGTTTAATGTATGCTCGCTCGCTTCGAAATGTATGATAATATTATGCTTTTAACCACAATGTCGCATACATTGTTAATCATTTGCAGTTGCCATCGTTGTTACAAATTGCTGCCAAATTGTTGTTTTGGGGCTTGACTTTTGCATACACACACACACACACACTCACACAGATACAAGCACTGGTGCACGCATCGTGAATTTCAACAGTAAATTAAATACAAGCATCCTCGAATTGGGCCAAAAGCCGAAGGCATAGCCACAGCCGGACTCACACCGAGGCGAACAGTTAACCAGGCATAGCCATGGCTACCAACAAACTGCCCATTTTGGTTATGCTTTTGGGTGTGCTTGAGTTTGTGTGTGTGTCTGTCAAGCCAATTGGAAATTTTAAATGATCTACTACTAAAAGGGTAATCACCGCCTGTCTGTTTATTTGTACGTGCGGGCTGTAACCAAATTTCGTACAATGAGCTAACGATTCGCCTGCTGGCCATTACAAGCATAAAATAATTACTGTGTTTTAGCCAGGCTAACAAATCTTGTTGGGTGCATGCCAACACAGACACACATACGTGCAGCCAATGCAGCAACAAAGCTGCACACATTTTAACGCTTAATGGTTATTGGCACACAAACACACACACACTCGCACACATACGGACTGGATATGGGGCGGGGGTGCAAACAGCATGACACTTGTGAGCCGAACAAATGAACAACTGCGGTTGCAAGCCATGCAAAAGTTTCCCATTGGGCGACTTCGTCGGCGGGTGGGGGACCTTTGGCTGTGTGCGAGGGGCTCGACCGCAACGACAGCAACTGCCACAGCAACAACTGCAAAAAGTGCATTTGCTAATGTTGTTGTTGTTATTGTTGATGCTGTTGTTGTTGACCATCTCTTAACAAGCAAAACAGTTTTCCACAGCTCACGCAATTTCCATTATTGTTTTTGCTTGTGTGGCCTGCTGACGACCTACGCCCCCAACACAGCCTCTTTTGACCATGCCTGGCCATTATTGATGGCCTTAAATATGTACATATATATATAAAATATTGTATGCACATAATGTGCCCTATTGAATTTCATCATTGGTAGTTTGCACAACGAACTTTGCCCTGTATCGCCATTCCGCATTGGGGCTAATATATTTCACATTACAATTGGTCGATTAATTATTTAAGTCGATGAATTGTTTTGAGATGGTTTCGTCATTTGTAGCTTTATTATTTATTTATGATGTTTTCAATTCATTGCTCCCAACTATGTCGAAGAATTTAACTACGCTTTGCATATTTAGTTTAGATATAACTTTTCAACAGCTGTCAGGAATTTTCTGTTCTTTAAAATTACTTTGAATTCTTTTCAGTGAATTGAAAATTATTTCACATAGTTGAACTGTCCAAATTTAAATTTTCGGTTATATTTATTAAATTTATTGTCATTTAAGTTTGCTTCATATAGTACTCACGATTTCCCCAACATCATCTGATGACAGCGTATCATATTTAATTATTTTCGTGACGAATTCGAGAATTGTTCGCGCTTAATTGAAACGAAATTGAAAAAGGATTCTTAATAGTCATTCGCAAATTGAAATGTGTATATACGGGCATTGCCGTCTGCCCGTCCGTGCAAATCGATTGAATCATTGGCGAGATATCCCTCAGTTTTAAAGTTAGATTTTTGGTATGTGCCAAATCAATAAAATCTGCAAACCTTCCTCAATTAAAGACAATACATTTGGCAGATAGTTTTTCCAGTAATATATATCCCAATTTTGGTGACTGTAGCTTAAAAACTGTGGGAGAGATAGGCATTTGAGATTTTTTAGAGCGCGGGCGCTGGGGGAGTTACAGTCCAGTACAGGCCAGGAGTTACAGGTGGTAATCTTTTTGGGAGGTCGTCAGCTATATTCATACCAGTATAGTATAAAAGTCTATATTTTTTCAAAATAATAATTAATACCCTTTTGTATTGTATAAAGCTGTTATCATACTGTGCACAGTTGGAAACACGCGACTGCAACGTTGTGTTTGTATATAAATGTAATTGGGCATTGAGCTCCTTCTCATTGTACTCGAATTGAAACTAGTATATTGGATTTGTGCAATGTCCGTCATGCTGTCCAGATGAACGCAGCTTTTTTTAGCGTTATTGAAGATAGAGACTTGAAACTTTGGATATATACTTGTAGTTATCCACGCCAATGGGAGGCTGGCAATTCGATAACATATCGATACACCTCAAATCGCAAATCGATAAAAGGTGAATATTTCTCACAATTTAAGGACACTAGTTTTGGTTTGCATTTTTAATAAATTTTGCTGGTCATAAATAGTATAAAAACAACATTTAACATGATTTTGAAGGGGTAAAATTTTTGATTTTGATATTTTTTTTTGGAAAAAAAGCATGTAATCCCTCCCCCCTTACTCATTTTCAAAAAATTTTTTTAAATTGAAAATTTCGAGTTTGCATTTTTAATTGATTTTGCTGGCAACAAATAATATAAAAAAACATTTAACCTCATTCTGAGGGGGTCAAATTTGTTGTCAAAAATTATGCCAAAATTGAGAAAAATTTGGAAATGTAAAGCTCGCAAACGCATAGCTATCATAATTCAAACACCCATAAATTTGTCAAAACTGAACCGATTTTCATGATTTTTTTTGGAAAAAAGCAAAAAATTCCCAACCGTACCAACTCCCGCCTCCGCAAATCGCAAACATATAAATCTTCGCATCGCAAAAATTACAAAATACCGAAAATTTTCAAAATAACAATAATAATTAAGACCGTGAACGAGTATAACGCAGTCGGTAACGTCCGAAAGCAGCGTTATTACTTGTTTTAATTGTAAAATATTATAAAATAAATATATGTATGTATGTATCGCCACGAGAGTAAATTGAAACCATTAAAAAAAGATTAAAAACGCTTGGATGGCCAGTTATAGTTGGTTAGTTAGTGAAATTGGATTTTATTGTTTCTCAAATTGTCCGTACATGGTCCGTGAATGTGAAAGTTGAGCTTGTGACCTGGATGCTTGCCTAAGTGTATTAAAATGTTGCAATATAAAAGGGTGTCATATAGTTGTTAAATGTTAAAGAGGCTTCTTATATCGACCCTAAGCAGAGAATTCTTGTAAACTTTCAAAATTATGCATTTTAAAGTTAATCTCTATAGCACTCCGTTATGTGTTTTTTTTTGGGCAAATAACATATTTGCTTCAGCTAAATATGAAATAATTTATTAAAATTAAATGTTTTTAGCAAATTTGGTATGATGTAGCTAAGAGAAAATGTTGGAATAATTAATTGAAATCGCAAAGCAATTTTGTAAATTGTAATGATATTAAATGCGAAAACCGATTCACCGATTCGATGTTGTAAACAACATTTACAACCACCAGCAACAACAACGATATCAGCAAGAAAACAGTTGCAACAGTTTTAACGCAACACTCGAAATTGTGTTCAATTTTAATACGAATCAATTAATTGCAAATTTATTTCGTGATCTGTTTAAAACTCTCACATGATAGCAAAATGCGCTGGCTGCACGCGAAACCAAACGAGCGGATGTTGGTTGCAAAGTTGTGTAAAATGCCGGTAATCATTTTTATTATAATTCGCATTAATATTTAAACAGCTGTTCGCATGTCCGACGAGTGCAGCGCCCGGACTTCGACTGGCTACAGTCATGGCCTGTGCCTGTGCAAGGAGATACTTAACATTAAAGGTACACACACACACACACATGTTAGTAGTTGAATTGGAGCATGTTTGGCGCTGGCTTGTGCATGTTTGAAGTACGTTAAACATGTGCGCACTAAATGCCAAACTAAAAGCAACAACTTATTAGAACGTTAATTAACATTATTAAAATACAACAACGACGTTTTCAGATGTAACGCACTAAAACGCTTACCACGAGTGCGTAACACAAGCAGCACGAACGGTCGGATGAGGGGACAGGCAAATGGACGGAAAGGGGGAACGAATGTGGCGCATGGTGGTTGTTGGCCTGACAGGCTTCCCGCTTGGTTGTCTGCTTTTTGGTGGGGAAGCTACTCATTAAAAGCACATTTCAGATGTTTACAAACGTGTTCTAAGGCGCTGCACACACACACACACAAACACATACACACGCATTTAGAGTCAGTTTTCAAGGCGGAGCGTAACTAGAACACAGCGCGAATTGTGGCAACTGCGTCACGCCGGAACTGGAAGTGAAAATACGCGACAGCGCCAAGCTAAATGTGTGGATAGCGGTTGGTTTGATGGCTGGGTCTGTTTGTGTGCGTGTGTGTGAGTGTAACTGTAGGAAAGACTTTACTTTACAACCGGTATTACCACAAAATCTCAGCAGCACACGACGCTATCGTCGTCGTCGTCGTCGTTGTCGTTGTCGTCGCTGCTGTTGGCTCCCACATTTGATTGGCCCTAATGGGTGGCGGCTAAAGGGAAAACTTTACTTTAATTGACAGCAAAAAGCAATTTGCCTCATTACAACGAACACGAACGTAATTAAATGCCGTCCTGGGGCTAAAACCGACACCAATGGAGCAACATCATTGGCCCACTGGGCTATATATAACAGGCGATAAATGAGCCGCCTTCAATTCGAGGTGCTTGCCAAAAATACAAAGCGCAAAAGGGTCAGCTACAAAATGGCGTGGCGGACATGCGATTTAGTTTCTTATTTGACACTTTTTTCCGCTTTAGTCCTCCCATCCGGCGGAGGGGGAAAACTTTTGCCCGTCGTCTTTTTTTTTTTTTGTTTTTCTATTCTCGTCGCTTTTTGAACAGATGTCTGTGTTGCTGCTGCAGTCGTCGCTAAATGTCATTTAGAGGACAGTTGTAGGGTCGGCTGCTGTTGTTGTTATCGTGAGTTCTTCAGTTTGTTGCCGCCGCATTTAAAGTCAAGTTAAAGTTCAAATTACTTTTCGAGTGTGCGACAGCTGCCGAGTCAGACTCTGCATCGATTTACCCAAAAGTGACATAATTATTATACAGCTAACACACCCCCCAATACACTGGCGGGCTGTAGGCTGTAGGCAACTTGAGCCTCGTGCGCAATTCGAGGCAGCTTCAAGTGGGCGCCCGGAACAGCTCTCAAGTGGTTGCTGGACATGTGCTAAAGGGCCGGGCGACGGCATCCTTAACAGCCAACTCTATTTTATGGCAGGCGTGTGGCTTTGGCGTCGCCATTGGGCCGGGCTGGGTCGGGCCGCTACGTTCCGCTTGTCGATTTACGGCGGGCTCGGCGCTCATATGTCAGATGGAAAAAGTGCCGCCCTGTTCTTATTATCTGGCCTGGCGGCCATATTTAATTTAATAAAGAGAACAATCCACCACCCGACAAAACTTTAAGCTACTATCATTAAGCGGCCTCAGCAGAAAGTTTGTGTGTTTGTTATCCGCGCTGTTGGCCAAAGTAAATATTGAAATCTACAGCCTCTCAACCGCATGCCGAAACATGCCAGCCAGCAACAACAATGGCCCCTGCATATAAATTTGTGGGCGTTGCTGAAGAGATTTGTAAACAACATTTTGTGGCATACATTTGGGCGACGGTATCTGCCTTAAATAGCGGCATCTTTTCCTTTCGCATTCGCTTTTTCGTCTGTTTCGTTTCGATTGCTACTTCAATTTCAACGTCGCTTTCGGTTTCAGTTACAGCATTTAAACATTTCGATTCTATTCTTCTATTTTGTATGCCCTTTACAAAAGAGTATTTGAATTTTGTCACAAAGCGTGATACGCTTTAAAGAAGATGCAAAAATATAAATACCACTAGGAAGTAGCCAGTGTATAATATGGCTGATTTGTGAATAAGTGTCTTAAAAAAGTTGTTTGTTCATAAATATATCTTAATATACCAAGTTCATCAAGAACAAGTTTCTAATGTGTATTCTAATTTTACAATATTATACAATATTACATTTTGTTTAAGAATATAAATTATAAAAATCATCGTTTATCTTACTATATCGTAAATCTGTCACATGTCTGCAAGTGTATTAAATTCTCGGCGTCTTGCACTTAACGGCTCTCTTGTATTTTTATTGGTACTGCTGTGTGTATTGGCCTGTTGAAGTATTCGTTTTATTTGTGAGGTCTGATTCCATTTGGCCTTTTGCTGGCATCAATGTGGAGCAGAAGGTTTAGTGGATTATAGCATTTTTATGAAGCGTATAATGTGAAAAATGAGCAAATGAGATTAAAAACTTTGGCCGCCTTTCCTGCCTCGTCTTAGATTTGAAGAATGTTTTCTTTGTATTTTGTTTATCTGAACAAAAAACCAAAAAAAAAAACAAAGTTTTCCATTCGGTTTTGTATTTTTATGGCAGGAACAGCCTTGAACTTGATACTGTGGCAATGGCAGCGAATTCGCGAATATATTTATGGTTGATATTCAGCGTCCAATCAATTTGCATTAAATGAAACATATTTAGAGATACCACAGAGAAAGGAAAATGTGGAAAATGTTTTGACGCTATTTCACAAACACAAAGAGTCCAGCAGACGGCAAAAACGCGTTGCTAAAACATAAATTTATTACAACTGTCAAATGTATGGCCCGCCGATACTTTACTGTTGTCGCCAGGCTGTCAGCTGCGGAGCAGCGGAACTGGCTGGAAATCGAGGCAACCGCCGACTGGCACCCATCGTGTGCTCTCGCATTTTATTTCGTTTTCATACCCAGCAATTTAACATTGCTTTACACACACACAAACACAAACACACACACACACATACACAACGACATAGACAGGCTCGTGATTGCTTTGCACTTTTTGAAATATATCGCTCCCGCGACCCCCTAGCTTGATCTGCCTACTATGCGTAGTTATTTCTGATCATAAAATCAATATGCGCATACTAAAATTTTATTTCTTTACAATTTGTGTACGAATTTCCTTTGTTGCTGCTGCTGCTGCTATTGCGATGCTGTTGCTGTTACAGACCCCTCAACCCCTCCTCGGATGCTTTACGATTTGCCAGTTGCCGCATTGTTTTACTTTTTTTGAACTGCTTTTTGTTATACTTTTGTTTGTGTTACTTTGTAGTCCATTTAATTCATGCTGTGGAAGGACCTTTCTCGCAGCTCGGTATGGCACATGTTTTGTCCATTTGGCTGTGTAGCTGTGGAGATGGAAAGCAATGCTTTGACATATTTTACTTTTATAGTTCGTACTGTGTATTTCAATACCCTATACAATGGTATTTAGCCAGGGGGTGTTTTGGTATTACCA
The DNA here is from genome assembly GCA_004149465.1 of Drosophila nigromelanica. Classification (NCBI taxonomy): domain Eukaryota; kingdom Metazoa; phylum Arthropoda; class Insecta; order Diptera; family Drosophilidae; genus Drosophila; species Drosophila nigromelanica. The sequence goes on from SCDS01000054.1 coordinate 59,948, forward strand.
TTATGTTAAAGTCAAGCTAGATAAAATCGATTTTAGTCGAACCATGACAGTTCTTAGTATAACAGACTTTCCCTATTACTGTTCAATTCTCCTTTGTTAGCTAAGCTATACAAACGCTTTTCTATTTGCTTATCAGTGCTTAGCCTCATGCCCTCACGGCGTATACTTAATAAATGTGTTACTCGCCTTTGACACGCTTAATGACTTGCAAGTGTTTGCCCTGTGCTTTCCTAATTGCGTTTGGGGACACCACAAATGATTGCCAGCAACAGCCTAAAATGGGCGTTAGATGGCACGATAAGCGATACCGTTACAAAAACAAGAACAGGAAGAACATCAACATCAACAAAAAGTATAGAAGAGCAACGTGAGCCATCGCCTTAGCCATTATGTCATTCAGGGTATTCAATACAAATTGCTAATATCTCATTTATTTGGTTGTATGGTCGTTTCTTCTTGTTTGCTTATTTTTTCCTAGCTTGCTCTTGTTGTTGTTAAATTGACGCATGTGTCTGCCACAGACACACACACACACGCACACATATGTACATACACTTACATGCGGTACGTGCTTCAGTCCTTCAGCCTCACGCTGCTGACCATGCGGGCAAACAAGCAGATAACTGTATACTGCTAAGGTAAGGGAAATGGGTGCGGGTATCGATGCAGGGTGCGGGTGCGGGTGCGGATGAGTGGATGAATATACCCATTCGTTATCGTATCGAGTTTGAGTGACCAAATGTCAAATATACAAGAGTGTACACTTATTTCATTTCCAGATTTATGGTTACGTGGTCGGGTTTCACCCCCAACAACCCCCCCCCCCCACGCAATCCCCCTGCCGCATGTAAGCAAACAGTTTGAAAACCTCAGTGTCCTGGCTTCTTCGCAGAACGCTGCGCTGACAGCAATTTCTGTTGACAGTCGTTGCAAATAAGCGCCAGCAATGTGCCATCTCCGGTTTGTTGTTGTTGTTGCTGTTATGCTGGTGTTTGTTTGTTTGTTTGTTTTTATTTTTTTACCATCTCCTGTGCATGCTGCATCAGATCGCACTTCACTTGCACTCCCTGAAAATATAACAGCCAGTGAGACAGTGAAGTGTCATTGTTGCTGTATTTTCCAGTTGATTGCTTTGCCTGCTACAAGACAGGATCGCACTGGGAGAGCAATGTTGTATATGTTTTTTGTGGTGCAGCATGTGCTGTCACAACGACACAGCCCAGCTCCCATCAATTTCATACCACATACTTCAACCCATCCATACATCTGTCCATTCGTCCAGTTTAATGTCGTTGGCCTCAATTACAGAGCATCATGCCACGCACGTATTTTCACTCGCTATTTATGTCGGTGTAAAGGGTTTAACATGTGCTTCGATTGCGTTTGCGATAGCTGCTCGTTGTCCTTGTGGCCACGAAACATTCCTTTAACAGACAGCACGTAGGAATTCTTCTCTAATAAGTATATATATATGGCTCCAAATGGTATTTCACTCTCTGGCTTAAATTATTGATGTGTTAGACAGCAATTGAGCAAAGACAATCTATTGCTAACTGCACTTGGCTACTAATTTGACCAACATGTTTGTTTAAATTAACGTTGAATTAAATTCTTGTGGCTGCTTTAAATCGGATCAGGGCTTTGCATGTGCTTCGTTAGTTGCCTTCTCTAAATGTGTCATAAAAGTCGACCATAAATAAAATCAGTTTGGCCAACTGGCCCACTAACGGGCTGTCGTTAACCAAGTCGCGTCGTTAGCCATGTCGCTGTGCGTGTTGACGGCTTATAACTAAACGACTGGCAGGCAAAATCAGCCTGGCTTAAATAGTGGGTTTAACTCTGAGGCCAGATGAGCCGCTTATGTCGCTCGGGGCTGATTAAAGTAGTTTTAGTGAGTGACATAAATAAATAAATTAAATAAATAACAAAACAAAACATGAGCCAGATTTGTGGCAATGTCAGGCAAAAACTCAAATTGAAACTGGGCAGGAGCACACGAAAGCTCAACGATAAATTATGATTGCAGCAAACTTGAGACCTTACCCACAAATATACACACACACACACACTCACACACACTAATGTACACGCACATGTGGCCAGTTTAATATTTTATGCTAAACCACAAGACCAACTCAAATCTCATAAAGTGAACATAAAACATGCAAATTAAAAGGACCGAACACGTCGTCCGAGTTAAGGATTGAACGCACAAACCTACCCACACAATATACACACACTCACACATATACCCGCTTACACACACGCACTAACAAAATGAACTAATTTACACAAAAACAATACAATTTGCTAACCCATGTTACAGACCCCGCCCCAATGCCTAGTCTGCTTTTACTTATTTTCTGAGTCCGTGGATTTTGTTGTTTTAACCCTATTTTCACATTACAAACTCACAGCCAAACGGCGCCACCCGGACATTTATATCCAGCTCCACTTGGCTCCCTCTCTCCCTCTCTCTCTCTCTCTCTTAAGTGTGCATAATGTACACAGAAAAAAAAATAGTTGGATGTGATATTAAAAATTGTGCCTCTTAATGAGTATTTAAATAAATAAATAATTACTTTACTTTGCTATACCCTTCCTGGTATTATGAAGTGTTATATATATATATAAGTATATATACAAATTACATTTTGAAATTTGTTTTGTAATATGTTTTGAGTAGTTTATTTTAACGGCCTCCAAGGCTAATGTTAACTTACGATCCATTTAATCTCAAATTATATATGGCTTAACATAAGTACCAATGACTTTTCGTTCAATGTATTTAGCATGCATGTATATGTGACCATAGACTGTAAATCTAGCTGTCATGAGACCCAAGCGACTCGGCCACTTCATTTGAAGCAGCTAGCGTTGGTTTTTTGCAAACGTTGCTCTTGCCTGCTTCCATCGCACTAACTGGACGTATATATCAAAGGCGTAGCTGTACTTTTCATTACGACTCACACAGTTACACATATGTATATATATATATATATATATAGACACAAATACATATGTACTAGCAATCAATGCCAGTTGCTTTTGGCAAAAAGTCATTTATTCTGAACGTTCTGTATGCTCGCATACCTTTAACTTCTTGAGGTTTTGCCCTGTGGTGCAAAGATTAAGTTTTTGCCATACTAATTTGCCAGCTAAATTGTTGTGCGTGTGTGCCTACAGCTATGAATGTGTTGTGCGTATTTGTTGCTCTTAATTACAAACACATGTATATGTGCTTTAACTCTTATGTCAAGTCCTTCGTCTCGAGGGGATGTCGTCGCCGGAGCCGTTGGCAGGCATAAAGTAAGAAGTTAAATGGAAATTATTTAATCAAATAAGGCAAAAGTTTTCCAGCAACCTCAGACATGAGCAACATATAGTGAGCCCCAAATAGAAACTGTTTGAAAAATGTTGGATTTAGCTTTCAAATTGCCAAACTAATTCACTTGATTTATAATCATGTATTTTGTGCTTTTTGATTCTCACAAATTTTAAATTTTGCGTTTTTGTTATTTTTTTTTCAGTGCCAGCTCGCAGATATCTGCATAAATTCCAGCTGTGTACGTTGTTGCCATAAATCTTGGTTATTAGTAGATTTATTTTCAGATGACATTTTCACGCATCTTGCTCAAATTCATTTCGTTTAATGAAAGACATTTGTAAATGCCTATAGTCATACATTTATCCGCACTAAGTCTGTAAATCGTCATAAATGGCATATGGAAGCCTGTAAATGCGGCAGGCGATTGTACTGCTAAGCCTTGGCTGGCTTTGCATCAAAAATTGTACACTTTAAAATCCTTTGAGTATGTATGTTGTTGCAAACAAAATTAATGACTTAAAAGCTTTTTTGCGGCACACGTCACTCATAATACAATCAACGCGCCGTTCCGACAGCAACCACAACAACAGAAACGACAACAGCAGCAGTCGAGGGCTGAGCCATGCCCCAAAATGCTGCGGCATAATGGCAGCAGTTTTGAAAGTTTAAAGGTATTTACCAAAGTTGCCGGCAATCAAAATGCTTTTCCTACCTGCCCAGCACAATTGACACACTTTCAACACGTACCTGCAACGAGAAAAAAAGAGAAAGAGAGAGAGAGAGAGAGAGTTGGTATAAGTTGAAAAGCTGTATATAGAGGTGTGCAATTATTATTGTTTTATGTGGCAAGTTCATGCAAAAGAATTAAGTAACTGTAAATGCAATAAACGAGCAACCCCAAGCCCCGAGCTTCCAAGCTCCAAGCTCCAAGCCTTGTGGTCCTCAGAAACAACAACAATTCGCACTCCGAGTGAGTTTTTATGGGTTCGACTGTCAACCGAGCAGCCGCCCAGCAATAAATTCTCAAGCGAACGTTAAACGTACAACATATTCCAGAGGTTTGCCCGGATCCCTTTGCTGTTTTTACCATACCACCACACGGTCCCCCCCTTCTGGAATAAATGAGCATTTTGCACCGTAGGGTTTTGCAGCATCATTTTTCTTTGGTTCTCTTTGGCTCTTGAAGAAACTGAGCGCAGCAACACCTCGCCAACAGGACGCCAACAATAACAAAGGCAAATTGTAACGCCATTAAATGCCCCAACAAATCGCATGCTTTAAGGAGTGCCAGCGAATCACAGCATCGAGCAAAGGGACCCGGACTCTCGTCCTTCTATTTGTTGTGCTTGCTTGGAAGCGATGGTAAATCAATTGCAAAAGTGTGCGAAACGATTGGATGTCATGTCCTCGCCTTCTGGCCCTTAGCTGGGGGCTCTGACTCGCTCTCTGAGTGATGAGGTGGGCACAGTGGGTGGATGTGACAGGAGTCTCGTCCCTCCGGAAATTGTGTGGAACAGCAACACGTAGTGCGGCAATTCATTTTGCTCCCTTTCTCTGCTCACTTTGAGCGTTTCAAATGCGTGCGTCGATCGCATAAATCATTTTTTCCATAGCATAATAACATGTACTCAATTTCCGAGTGCGACCAAAACACAATGGAAAACTATTTACGTGGAAATTGCCAAAATATCTCTAATTGTTCAGTAGCAAAACAAATCAGTTATTTTAATTAGAAGCAAATACACACTGATTGATTGTATTTTATATTTTATTGCCTTGAATGCTAGACAATAATGGAGAATAATTGAAAATATGGTATCTCATCAAATGATTATTTTATTGCTAACAATATATACAATTTAAACATATATTTTGTTATATTCATCTTTCAACTAGATTTGGACTACAAACTTGAAAGAGGATCCTTAAATGCATTGATATGTTAGCTAGCCATAAATTTACACCATAAATTTTCGATGCTGATGTGCTAAAATTGCAACCCACAACAAACAAAATAAATCCTAAATTATGTGTGTATTTTGGCACTCGGTTTCGTGGATTCACAAAATTTGCTATATTTGGAAAAAAAGAACAAACAAAAAGCGCATAAATAATATTACAAAATGACAAAAATAACTTTACCGTGACCGCGAAAAATAATTCGCTATATTGAAAAGGTAATTCTCTGAAAGTTATTTTGCTTAAAAAGGGGGAGTATATGAGAATAAATTAGAAAAGTTAAACTAAATAAATTTATCTACTCCTCTGGTGATAAATTATAAATTGCCTGGATAATGGTTTTAATATGCACACTTTAAAAAAAATAATAGCTGTAAGGAACTGACATTGGATGACCTGTTATGGTATTGCCAAAGATTCAAGGTCTGTTGGTAGTAGCAGGAGAGCGATGTCTGAGACTCGCATGAATGTTCTCATAAAAAAAGTTTTGCGGCATTTCGTATAAATTAAATTAAACACAAATAAAAGCTAACCTCGTTGTGGAGCAGTGTGGGGCAGCTGCATGTGGCAGCAATTAATTTAATAAATCAACAAAAAAATTTTGCCGCCTCATACTCGTCACCCGGCTGGTCGGCCGGCTCGTGGCAATGCTTATAGCCAGGCCATGTCTATAGGATTTCGTTCAGTGCCTGTTGTCCGCTTCCCGTTTCCCGTTGGCTTATGTCAACTTAGACGGCCATTAAGCGCGAGCTTAACCCATCAGTGTCACAGTTGTGTGCAAAAGTTAAAGAGCTATCGATTATTATCGCTGACCGTGCTGGGGTCTGACCTCGTACCATATCCTATGTCGGCGCTATATTCCAGGCTTTTGTTTTACGTAGCTTTTAGTTTTCTTCAACTTGCTGCCTCGTTCTCCAACTTGTTCTCAACTTTGCGCAATCCTTAAACTTTAATTACAACATGCGCAGGCATTCTATATACGAGGGCGAAAACGGGGCATCTGAGTGTTCTAGAAAAAGTGCTGCCACTTTGGTTCATAACATTGTTCGACCAGCGCACACCAGGCCGTCGGCGCCTTAAGAGCGGTGCGGCCAGACAACGCTGCCGTTGTCGACAAAGCAGTGGACAAGACTTTCAGTTTAATTTGAACAGGAGATGGCCCGAGGACGTTGTGGACGATGACGACGTAGCCTACTTTCTGAGAGCAACAATAAGCAACAAAAAACGGCAACAACAAATGCGCCGCCGTGCTCTGTTTAAGGCAAATAAAGCGTGCATCCCGCGCTGCGTGCCTGCATTGTTGTCGACCATTGGGGATGGAATGGGTAACGGGGCTCTTTTCTTTCGGCTGGGCCGAAAGAAGACAAGCCAAATGCTGGCTAAACGCGGCCAGCACTTCTCTCAGCTGCTGTCTGCTGTCCACTCCGTTCGCATCCACATCCACATCCTCATTCACTTCCACTTTCACATCCACATCAATGCGGATGCTACAAGACTGAAGCTGCCGTTAAGAGTTTGTGTACTCTTTGTATTTTTTTATTGCTGCTGTTACTTGTTGTTATTCTTGTTTTTTAAATGACGGTAAACGTTTATCAACACACAAATGACAGAAAAGCAAAGCAAAACTGAGTAGAGCCTGCAACAAATGCAATAATCTGCCCAGTTTCCTTAATTTTAAGTTGCTCTCAATGTTCTTTTCTATCTTCTTCTTTTTACGTACTACAGCGTTTAATTAGCGGAAGCGTTGGCAATTAGGCTAAAGCACAGCGAACGCTGCAGCAAAAACAGCGCAAAACAACTAAGTACTTTTGAACAAGCCTGACAGCGAGATACTCTGGTTTTGGGTTTAAAATCAGCTTAATCTCAATGCTATTTTCAAGCATTGAGGATTTTGTGGGTACTTTTGGTTTTATTTTAAGGACTGCTGTTGAAAATCATAATATCAAATAATGTGATAATTCAAACTAGTGGGATACAAAGATTTGCTAATCTAAACAGAAAAACGTTTCATCTTTTAAAAAGAAAATTACCTAATCTTCGGACACGGAACATGCCCACATTCAAAAGACTCTTCGTATGGCTTTTTATGAGATTAATAGTTTTAAAATGCTGGGGATTATAAATATTTTCATATGGCGAAAACTGGCCTAGATCAAAAGAATTTAGTTTGCATCTTCAAAAGAGATTAACAATTTAGATGGTAAGTAGGTAGAGCTAAGTGGCAGCCCCAAAATATACCCTATTTTTCTATAAAAACAAACTTGAAAAATTTAAGCGAACTGTTGCAATGTTGCAAATGAAGTTGTTGTCAGCTTTGTATGCTAAATGCGTATCTCATTACATGTACGCCTCGTTGTCCGGGTGCTTAGCTACTTAAATGAGCTTAAGCTTGTCGCCGCCAGTCTTTTATTTAAAAAAGCAAAATAAAAAAATATAAAAAAGTAAATGAATAAATAAATTTGCGACAAGAAAATAAATAAAACGCTGCACTAATTTCAGATAAGGTTTTTAGTGGCGGTTTTATAGGGCTCTTTGATAGCCTCGTGCGAACAAAGTTTTTACTTAGACCCATTTCTGATGGGGCCATTAAACTGGAAAATGGCTGTGGCCCTGCTTATGGACATATATTTAGTTGTTGCAGTCTTTATCACATATTTGTTTGGCCGTTTGTTTGCGTTAGTTTTATGACGGTGTTTATGAGCGATATGTGCGGTTATGTGCGGCAGCAACAGACGCTTGTTTATCTATGTCGAGGATGTTGCCCATCTCACCGCCCACCGCAAGTGGCACAGCTGCAGTGGATGCGGCTCTGCATGCCACCACCAGCAGTGGCGTGTTCCTGTCACTTTGCTTGAACGCAAAACGCAGACCGAAAGCTAGTTATGGTCTGCCAACAGCCGCCTGTCGTCTGTCCTCTGTCTTCTGTCGCCTGCCGCTTACTACTGCGTCTATCGTGGTTGCTGCTGCTCGTCCTCTTTCCAGACACGCTGCCCCAAGTGCCGTCTTTTCGCGTCATCGCTGCGATAATGGCCACAATGCCAACAGCAATGGCGACCGCTAATACTTCAGTGTGGTTGGGTGCGCATTACATTTGATAGTTGGAGAGACCAATGCATGCAAAACGAGTATTTAAGTGCGGGGTCAGTGCATTAGAGCAGCACCTTTATAGCTGACCTTACAAGCAGAGCCCACAAATTTGACGCAACTGGGGGAAGCTAGGTAAATTCCATTAGCATTAAGCTAATGAAACAAATTCCGTGCACAAAAGTTGCAATTACCAAGCGGCCACCGCAGCTTACATAAAAAAACTTTTTCCATGCTGCGAAATTCACAAAAGTTCCAGCTTGCTGGCATTTGCATTCTTTTAGCGGAACAATGCGCTTGGTTGGGCTTCTTTAATATTAATAATATTTGATTTTTTGTTTGTTCTCTTTGATGGGGGAATTTACGGCAGCTGAAAGTTGAAGTTATTTGACAGCAGCTCGCTGAAATATGCAGTTAATATATTGCCAGCGATCTAAGCTGAAGCTGCAGCCACATAACTGAGCCATCACAGAGCCAAGTAGCTGTTGGCCAGAGAATGGATATAACCAAAGGGCAAATATTTACTGTGGGTTGATGCGTTGATGCGACACAGAATTTGCGATTGTCATTGTGATTGAGATTTAGATGGAACTGTGGATGGCGTTGACGATGCCGCGCTAGTAAATTGAAAGCAAACAGCAATCTATTTTAATGTGCACTACGCAGCTTGGTTTTGGTGCTGGTTTAGGTTTTGGTTGTGGCGCATAAAAAGCGTTGCCCACATTTCGGGGCGCATGCACAGTGCCACCAATAAAGCAGTGGCCACATAGTGGGTATACAACGTTTTTGCTGAATGATTTTACAAAGCTTTGGAATGGAGTTAAAGTAAATGAAAATTTTTTTTGGGCGCTTGGTAAACAAAAGTTAATTAAAAGATTCTCATGAAATGGTTTCGCTTTTGTTTTTACTTCTCTTATTTTACAGGATGATCCGAAAGTACGGAAATCTTAGAAAAAAGAGCTGTTTCAATTTAAAGCTTACTGTTGATTGACCGCAACATCAATTTGATTGCTGCCACCGAAAAGGCCGCATTACATTTTAAACCAAACTAAAGAAAGAGCTGAAACAGTCTTGGGACTGCAGCCCCAAACAACAATGCGAGTAACTTAGCCAAATAAATTTTCTAGACCGCAAATCCCAAATTAAAAATTAAAACCAACAGAATCCATTCATTTTTATGAGCATTTCTTATGCGGCAAATGTAAAACGCAAAGCCAATGCCAAAGCTAAAGCGTTTCGAAGTTAAAACAAGAGACGTTGAAGCACAAGAGGAAAATCATGGAATTTAAATTGAAATCGCAGTCGAAATAAAGTGAAATGAAGCGTTTAAATTGAGAGTGTGTGCGAATTCACTCACACACATACACACACACACAACCATACAAGCGAAAGTTAATGTGCGCGCTTGTTTACTCTGCGGCTGTCGAAAATATTTCACGTGCAGCTGAGGCAAAAACATTACCGTTGAGACTTTAAACAGCTCGAACAATCCGAACAAGAAGAAGCGCCAGAGCTGCGAACAGTGAACTGCGAACAGTGCACAGTCCAATAAAAATGGCATCACTGCCAGCAAAGACATAGCTCGTACGACCACGACGAACATAAACATCAATACCCTGTATATGATGATTGCTTGATATACGCATTATATGTCACTTATTTTTATTTACTAAAAATTTAATTATAATTTAAATTCAAACTTATCAAAAATCTAACGATTGCACTAAAACAAAAATTCTGAATTTCTATCAATTTCCAAAATTAATATTTAATATGCATGTTTTTAAAAATATTGGTCCTATTTATATCTATAGCAGTTATAAAGTGGTCTCAGCTTTTCGGTTATTTTTTTTTATCAGAGCAAGTTCTATAGAATTATTTACCTATTATCTTGTTATAAGTCAAATTATATTGAATAAAAAAATTTTCACTATAAACATACAATAGCTAAAATTAATAAGGATTTTAATTATATATGTGTAAATTCATTCGAATTTCACCACAAAATCCCAAATGTAAGGATCAAAGGTAAGTTCAAAATACCCCTTGGCAGAATATACACTGCGAAAATCAGCCAAAGATAGAGGCAGCCAGCACAAATAGCTCGTCATCTCCTGGGAGCAAAGGGATAGAAAGAGCGAGACAGACAGGGAGAGGGAGAGAGAGAGAGAGAGAGAGAAAGCAGGAGCAATGTATAATTTGAAGGAGCAGCGTTTGCTGCTGCCACAGCTACTAAGATTTGGCTTTACCATGTTTTTAACTGCCTGGCTGTCTGACAGCCACTGTTATTATTCCAACGGGAGGTGTCAGATACGATTTGTAGGTACGTGAAACAAACCAAAGAAATGCAAAAAAAGAAAAACAAATAGGTTTGTCACAATTGCGCGTGGATTGAAAAGAGTCGCTCAATCGCAGGAGCAAATTTTGCAGAAATAAACACATGGAAATTATATTTCACTGGGGGATTTACTTGTAAATCGATAATAAATCAACACAAGCACCTGGAACTTCATTATCTCGTTACTTTGAACATTGTCATTAGGCGTGGGCCTAAAATAAAGTGACGTTTTTATACTCGTTCACGAAGTGAAAGGAGTATATTTGGTTTGTGTAATGTTTGTTTGTCCCTTAGTATATACCCGTGTCAGTTAAAGTGTTAATATTTTAATTTGAGTTATTCTATATCTCTCTCTCTCTCTCTCTCTCTCTCTCTCTCTCTCTCTCTCTCTCTCTCTCGTATAAAAGCTTTTCGCAGACCGATTACTGTTGACCTTCTGTAAAAGTAACAGAAACATTTTTTGATACACTAAATCTGTATATCTCCCTAAGTTTTAATACTACATGCTTTACTTACTGATGTCCTCCTCTAAAGATCAAGAAAAAATCTATTTGGCTCGCCCACAGAGGGAAAATAAAAAATAAAATCCATATATCCAAAAATTTTAAAGCTAGACTCGCCAAATTACAAAATCGACTGTTTTTTAAATAAAAATCTTAAATATGACCGAGTCCGATTGTTTTAAACTGCCATTATTCTGTGAACGAGTGTTTTGCAGTCGGTTACAAAAAGCGTTCTTGAGGTCTTCACAGGTCTTCTGCTAGGCTAGGGCTTAACTTGGCTCATTGTAAAGCATGACTCAAAAATTTGTTTCAATTTCTTCTTGGCGCCCCGAAAGCCCGCAAAAATGCCAGCGTGTGCGTGTGTGAGTGTGTGTGAAAGTGAGTGTGAGTTTGTCTGCCTCTATGATTACAAGTAAATCCAAATCTCAGTGGCGCACATTTTGCACAAAAGCATCGAGTATTTTGTTGGGGATTTGATTCAAAACAACTCGCGGGAGTAACTGTAATAAACTTAAATGTGCCACACACAAACACACACACAGACGCAAAGCCACGCACACACACATACACAGCCAGACAGAGGACAAGCACCTTTGTATCACACATATTGCACCCCTCTGTGTGCGTATGTGTGTGTGCGTGTGTGCGTATCTCAGCTGCTGTGTATTGGTATGTGAGCGCGTGATTTATGCCCTCATGACTGCGTTCTCGTTGGCTTTTGTTTGCTTAAGCGCCAATTGAGTCTCACGTCCTGGTGACAAATCGATTTCTTATCACTCTGCGGTTTATTATGGCCTTTGGCAGCGCAGCTGGTGCGTGGGTGTGCATGGGTGTGGGTGGGTGTGCGTGGGTGTGTGTTTTGCGTCTAACAGTGATAAGCTGAAAGTGCTATAGACGCTGCCATTTTTAAAGTAAATAAATTTTTAATTTAATTTTTAAGCACTCGAAACGATTACGCGTAACTCAATCGAACAAAACTTGGGTTTGGGTTTGGGGGACTTGCTCGGCTGCCCTTTATCTGGGATGCGGCAGCGAAAGTTGTTGACTTTTATGGCAACCAACTGGGGCACAGACACGCATTTCTTGCCGCTTGCCGCTTGCTGCTTGCTGCTTAAGTGCTGCTCTGCCACATTTAAATGCCCCGCGGCGGACTTCAGTCAGTTACAACGCTTGCTACGGGCAAAGTTTTGCGCCATATTTATTTTCATTTGGCTTCGCAAGTCTCGAGCTCCCCTCTCGTTGTTGTTGTTGGTGTTGTTGGGCCACTGGTCTCCCTGGTTTCTGGCATTTTATATTTGTTTTAATTTCCTAGCCATTTCCTGGACGCTGTGTTTGCCGGCCACATTTGTCAGTCAAATGGCGCTGGCGTGGCACGTTAAATGTGCAGCTTCCTCGAGCTGCTGCCTTTTAGTGTTTATTACAGTTTACTGGTGCCCAACGGGAAGTTCAGTTACTTGCAACTTCCGCAGCTATATACACACAAATGTGCCCATATCTGACGGAAACTTGAGCGCCTCCTTATCTAAGCGGTAGTTTGTGCTATCACTCACCATCACCACCCTTAAGATGCTAAAACATCAAATGTTTCTCATTGATTTGCTTTCAACATTCCTCAAGCAGTTGTCTATAAAAAATGCTTTTGATGTACATGCACAATATAAAATTTAAAGTTCGATTTATGTTTTTCTTTTTGGTTTCCATTTGGCAAATTTCATTGGCCAAATGAAAAGGGGCAGCTTAAAGCTGCAGCAGCAGCTGCTGCCGCTTTGAGTCCTTCAGAACCGTTATGTGTTACATGTTATTGTCAGTCTCGCAGCTGGTAAACACGTGAGCAGGCAGCTGCCACCCGTCGTTGATGGCATTTTATCGTCAATTATAAAACCTGTCATTTTGGTATTTTTATTGATGAGCAAAAAAAGAAAAAATCAAGTAGGAACTTTGCAGTCGGGCGTCACCGACTGCGTAATTTTCGTACACAGCAGATTAACAGCTTAAAACAGTCGAAAATTGTCTCAATTATTATTATTTTATTGGAAAAATATCATTTGGGAGGGCGGAAAATTTTCGGCTCGATAGATTTGACAGACATGGATAGACATTGCACAAACCCAATCTACTCTTTTCAATTCGCAAACGAGTATAGAAATGTTTTCAAAAAGGACAGGTAGCTTTCACTTGAAAATGCCAATCATTTTGATGACGTGCAGCACGTGGAGCAACAGTGTGCGAGCAGCACGCAGTTTGAACCTTGTTAAAGCTGACAAGTGGATGACTGAGCCCAGCTGAGGTGGGTCGGCCTCATCTGCCGGTAAGAATTGGAGCAATCCGAAAAATGATAAGCCCACTCTTAATGGACTGCCTGACCAAGGCAGCTGCGTCTGATGTTTAAGTACCAAAAAATATGCCAAAACAGAAAAGAAACATTCTATGAAAACACCTATCACAATTGTACAAACAACCGATAGAAAAGCTCTAGTTGAAAACTATAAGATACCCTATATAAAGGCATAAGGCATAAAGGCATTTTCATATTAACAATAGTTTTATTTATTTTAAATTTGCGAATCTATAGAATTTATTTAAATAGTTTATGCATAATAATAGTCATATTTATACATTTACAAACCTCTTGTATTGGATGCAAAGATAAAGGATACGTATCTTATAACTTTAGATACAACGTAAATATTTCTGTAATTTTATAAAAAATAATAGAAATTCTATTGATCGAAGTTATTGATAAGTGTAGAAACAATTCATAGTAATATCCGAAAAACACCTATTTGATATTATCGATTTTTTTATAAAACCCTTTCAAATCAGCTGGTAAGGATTCACTTGATATTTTATTCATTATTCAGATATGAACAAAGATTATATCGAGTGTGCTTCGATTGCTTCGTGATGGTAGAATTTAGTTGTATAAAAACCTAAACATATGTAATTGTATCTTAGAATTAATTTTACGTTACAAAACCTTCACAAAGGGAAAAAAGCCTTCAGGCTAAACATGCAATATATATTTTCTCTGATAAACATTAATCCAACAAACAGTTTATATTTAGGTATATCTATTGCACACAAGGTATAAATAGGCGACAACAGCAAGAATAGCGACTATGATAAACAAGAGCTTGTGCCATGTATAAGTGTGCATGAATGTGTGTGTGTGTGTGTGGGTGGGTGTGCACACACATATGTGCAAGTATAAACTGTTAAAATACGATAGTGCTGCCTATTAGCACAATAGACACGGCAACGCCAACCGCAGCGCGACGCATGCAAAAGGCAGAAAAAACGACAGGATGGGGACACGGACACGGGCACGGACACGAACACGGCATGGGACCGAAACAGGAGAGGACGGGGGGCAGGGGGGAAAAGTGGTGGTTTGCCAGCATGGGGGAGACCGATGCACAGCACGCGAATTGTAACCACAAACACAACAACGCAAGCAGCAACAACAATGGGAACAATGACAATAATAGCGAACAGAAAGAACTGAAAATCAGACAGTCAAAAATGGGCGAACATGAAATACCCTACGAGTAAAGAATGAACAATAACTGGTTAGATAAGAAAAATAATTATTATAAATATATTTGCTGTGCAACTTTTTAAAGAACATTACGTAAGTAAGCTGAGAACTCTCGCTTTGGCTCTTTTAATGGGTAGCTTAGCACTTAGGGAGTAAGAGAGTCCGCAAGACAGTGAAAAAGACAAACCGACGCGACGGCAACGGGACTACAAATGATTTGTTGTTCTTGTGCTGAATAAGTGCTAGTGCGAAAAGAGGGGATGGAATTTGTGAAGGCTTTTGCAATGGTGTTGGCTTTTCTTGTGCTGTCCTATTTATTTCGTCCTTGCACGTATTAGTGTGTTAGTGTGTGTGTGTGTGTGCTGGCTAGTTTATGATCGGCAACTGAGCTTGACGTGTACCATACGCCAGGCAATGCGGTCACCCAATCTCAACACATGGGCATTGGGGCTAAATGTTCGGGAATGGGACACAGCACCCGTTATCCGTGAGCAGGGCCAGCAGCTGTGCTTACACGTCCGTCGTTGTCTGCCTCGGCTGCTACTCGCATTTGGCTCCCTGACTCGGATCGACTGGCATTCACGGCAACCAACCACTTAAACTGTAGCTGTTTCATTTCCCTGCCAAACTGTAGTTAGTTTTGCCTTTTCTTTTATACTCTTAAGCATAAGTATTGTAAGTCAGCTGCCATTTGTGGCCACTTACCGTTACTCTCAAGTGTGTGCAGCCTTATGCCTGTGCTTTTATGATTTACCAGATGAAAAACACGTGGCTGCCAAATTAGTCAACATTTAGGTGCAGTGTATCCTATACAGAAACTCGCTTCCTATCCAAAAATCCTTGAATCATTCAAGCCTCCTTAGTTAGAGATACATACGTATGCCGCAAATTGATTTTATCTTTGTATCTACCCTCAGCTGCACATCGGATCAGATTTTTTGCTTTGGGTATTTGCAATCAAAATTCCAATGACGTTCAACACTTAATTTTGGGTAGCTGTCTGTGCGGTTTTTGGCTCTTGTTATTATTGTTGTTATTGTGGTCTACAATGCGAGCATCCTCATTGCATGCTCGAATTCATAAAAAGGATAACAAACGCTAAAGCTACATGGCAGCTGTCTGGACTGAACCATTTCCGTCCATTTGTCTTTGGGGCGTGCCTGGCCATAATATCAAATCATATCTTTTCGTTGTGCGGATTTTCCGGCTAGCAAGGAATTTCTTAAAGTGAACCTACAATAACAACAGCCATGCATTTCCTAATTTCATAAAGCTAAATGAAATAAAAATGCCTCAAATGCTGCAGACAGTGCGGGCACTTATTGTCCCTGAATAAAAGGATATGATTTGAGCGCGAGGCAAAAATGAATTTATCCCGCTCCCAACTTGGTCCTGCGAGATTTTAAGCAACCACTTAAAAAAAAGCGCCAACACAAACGCCACTGGCAGCTTTAATGCAGTTGAAAATGTCTGGGAAATCTTCAAAGAGCAGTGTCACTTCCGGGTAGCAAGGATCTGCGCATGTAACAGCCAAGTGAATTGAGAGCGAATGTAGTAGTTATAATTTGAGGATAAAGAAAATATAAAAGCTAGACATTTGTGGGAGTAGCGCGGCGCTAATGAAAAGCA
Source organism: Drosophila nigromelanica (assembly GCA_004149465.1). Taxonomy (NCBI): domain Eukaryota; kingdom Metazoa; phylum Arthropoda; class Insecta; order Diptera; family Drosophilidae; genus Drosophila; species Drosophila nigromelanica. The sequence goes on from SCDS01000054.1 coordinate 76,327, forward strand.
GTGGCAACCCATCTGATGGCTGCTTTTATGGCAACATTACATTGTAGATTGCAGCACGCTCTGCCTTTTTGTGAAAATGAGTCACTTAGAAGGGAAAAGATGGTTCGTATGCGCAACGTGTGCGCTGAAGTACTTCAATTACGATGATTGATGATTATAAAGGCTGGCTGGAGTGTGTGTATAGGCGCGTCGAAGCTCAAGTTGCTGGGTTGAGTGGCTTTGGCATGCAAAATAAAAAAGGAATTTCGCAAATGAATTGTTAAGTATGCGCCGGGTTGGCTGCCAATGGTTTCGCGGCATTTACAAAACGCCGCAAAGTATGCAGCCCTTGGCGAGCCTGGGCTGAAAGGTGCGCTGGCACGTCAAAGGCTTACCCAGCGGCCAAATATGCTAGCGGAATTTCAAAATGACTTTGAGCCGAACAAACAATAAAGAATGAAAACGAATACAACAACAACAACAATAAAAATAAAACAACAACAAGAACAAAATTGAATATTTATAACACGACGTGCCATTAAATGTCAATGTATTTTTAATTATGCACCCAAATGCCAAGCAAAGAACCCATTTTTATTTGCGTGGCTTTCAGCTCAGCGACGCTTTCAATTATGCGGCAGCAATTTTCACTTCGTTGCCGCCTGTCAAAAACTTTAAGCGCTTTGCTTTGCTTTCCTTTACTTTACTTTATTTTACTTTACTTTACTTTACTTTTATTTTATTTCGCATTTCGCTTTGGGTTCAGAATGAGCGTAATTAAAATTGACCCTTGGGGACGGACCCAGTACCTAGTAAAAAAAGTCCGCGCCTGAAACAACAAAAACTTTTACATAATTACCAGCCATGAATGAGTTGAAGGAAATGCATAAATCTGTTCTGTTTCGTTCCGTGCTGTTTGTGTTCATAAGTTGAGCTCATGTGCCAAATGAAGTTTTTGTCAGCCATTCACTCAATAATATATTCGCCCAGTCTCTGAGCTTTCTTGTCCATTTAATTCGTGAAGTTTTTTATTTTTTTGATTTCTCTCGAGTATTAAACATGGTCTGGCTACAACTGAGTCCCCAAGCACGAACCCAACTGCCAATTTACAGTTGCGCAACTGCCGGCAAATCTAATTTGAAAGTTTTCCCCTTGCATAACAAATTAAAACTACAAACCAAATTTATTTACGCAATGCATTTGAAAATGAAATTTAATTAAGTGGCACACATGTAACCGATTATATTCCCCCTGCGCCGCATCTTCTTCCTATTTGTGAATTTTAATGAAGCTCTCATTTAAAGCTGGTTTTGTTAGTCAACTGAAATGTAAATTAAAAGTTATCACTGCATTGAGTGAATCAACAGCAAATACAATTAGTTGGCAATCAGTCAAAAGAGCTGCTCGTAACTAAACTTAAACTGCGGTCGGCCCGGGCTGGTTCAGTCACAGCCATAACCTCGGCCACGCCCATAGAATTTGTCTATACACGAGTCGTCGTTTGCCTTTTTTTGTGAGGGCATATTAAATTGCGATGAAATGGCCCACAGAACGGGACCAACGACACTTCATGTAATTTATTTGGCCCAAAGGCGCAGCCGATCCCTCTGCAGCGCCAGCCCCTGCCCCTAATCCTGCCCTCCTCGGTCAGGGCCGTGTTGAAAGCAAAGCGAAGACGACGATGACGATGAGGCGGCAAATGCGTTAAGACGATTTTATGTAAATGTTTTTCGTGCTCATGTTTTAAGTGTGTTTGCCTCGCCGATCCGGCAGAAAAAAAGGCAACAACCGTCACAACAACATCAGCAATAACAACAACAACAAAGGATGGCGCAGGTTTTGGCTGCCTTCATTGTGTCTGTTCATTTGGAATTTTATTTAAAATGGATTATGCCGCCTGCGAACAGTACAAAAACAAAGAAAACCCAACACACAAAGAACCTTTAATACTCTTGAAAAAAAAAAACATACTTCACAAAAGAATATGTTCAACAAAATTACATTAAACAAACATAATCAATGTTATCAAAATAAAATGACATCATTTGCCGACCTTGTGTACATTAAATATTTAGAACTTTAGGGAACTTTTATTATGCTTACTAGTTTTAAGTTGTATGTTACGAATATACTGGTATATTTCTAAATACATATCTTTTTTTAATACTTTTGGTCATTTCCAGAAATTTCTTTATAAACAAAAAAGTAGAAGGCAATTTGTCAGTTTAAGTTTAAGTTTACTAAGCATTACTTTTTACCATGTGATATACCGCTTATGAACTTTCTCTTGTCCATAATTTATTGGCACAACAAACAAGTGTTCACATATACAAAACAAAAAAAAAGTATTTAATATTATTTTTTGTTTTATTATTTTTTCTATAACCATTGTATAATGGATTTCTGCAAGTGTATGTGATCCCCATTAAGTATAAAATTATTGGACAGCATTACTAGCCAGTCGATATAGCCATGTCCGCCTGTGTGTCATCAAATCAATTATCCTCCCCGTTTTCATATTATCGCGTATTCAAATCATAAAGTCATGAAAATTTCAGAAATTTCAGCATATGTATGTGAAAATGCATTGTATGAACGTACAAATTAGTTTAGGGCATCTCCGAGTCGGGTGCTCCCAACTAGAGCAACCTTGCTTAATTTTCTTCCATTCATTGTAATTTCTAATCCTTTTTTCTTATTCATTGTAATCTCTAATCCTTTAACGTTTACTTGAATTTCGAAACAGGTGCGTTAATCCGCATGTTAATGATGCCTAAGTAAAATCTCACATCAGATTCTTTTCATGCGCTTTCTATATTAATTAGCTTATTTACGTAACACCTTGCTAAATATTCTTCGCATTAAATAGACCTTAATACACCGTTAATAGGTAGCGCTTTTTACACATTAGCTAATTAAGTCCCATTTTATTGATCAGCTTAATAAATTAACATTAAATTATTGCAAACCCAATAATATATTTAATATTTCTCAAGTAAGAGTATTTAATGACAACGAAACTTTTATCTTCTCCTTTATTTGGTATTTTTAGGTGTTTTTGTTTATGTCACAAAGCGCTGTAGCCCAGGCACCGCTCCATTTTAAAGGACCTCGTATATTTTTTGACCGAGTGATGTTGGCGCGCCTTAAAGCAGAGCTTTTGAGTTGAATTTAATGAAAAGCGAAATTGTTATTTGATTTCACAGCAGCGGCTGCAGCACTGGCTATAAATCTCCATATGGCGTACGGGTCCCATGTGTGCGGCTCTCTCGCCTGGCAATTATCTAACAGTCCCTGACTCTGTTTAGCTGCTGTGCTGTGGGTTGCTGGGCTGTGGCTGGGGGTTTGGGTAAATCAATATACGTCTTACAGAGCGCCGTTTACGGCGAATAACGCATTAAGTTCTATGGCTAAATTTCATTTGATTGTGAAATCGTGCGAGCCGACGCGACGTCTGGCGGAACCGTTGATCCGTTGACTCGAGTTCGTCGACTGCATAACTCATTCATTTATTAACCATTTCCTGCGTTTCATGCAGGAGACGCCGTCCGCCCCGCCCGGTGTATCGAACTAACAAAAGCACCAACCGATGGAAAATTGTTGACAATGCCAGCTGGCGTGATAAGCCATTCATTACGATTATTACGGTGGGGCAAGTAGGGTATGTGGAGCATGTGTGGCGGCCATAGGCTGAACGGTTTGACTCGGCATGCCTGGCAAGCTGGCAAATAAAAAATATTGCTGATAGGAGTAAAAATTTTCATACTCATTTATTTTTATTTACTGCGCGCAATTTGCACATAAAAGCTGAGCAAAAAAAAGAAGCGCCATGTTGTGCCGTGTTGTGCGAAAGGGTTCTCCAAATCTCTGACTTTGACACAAGTGAAAATATCGAAAAATTATGCGTGGCGATAAAAGCCGAGCGCACGGCAATGTCGATGTTGATGTCGATGCCGATGCCGGCGATGGCGTCAATGTCGATGGCATTGTCAATATTTAAGTTTTGACATTGTTATGACAGCAGCAGCAACGACAGCAACAACATCAGCAATAATAAGGCGACGCTTGTCGTTTATAGGTGTTGGGTGTTTTTTGGGGTGGAGTGTGGGGACCGCATGTGGGGTTAATTTATGGTGTTCATGTATGCAAATGTTGTCATAAATGTCGAAAATTTTTGGAAATTTCGTTTAAGAATTATGAGTGAGTGCCTGGATTGTGTGTGCTTGAAGTTAAAGGCAGAGTGTCGGGTCGCTTGTGTGCTTAATTCCATCATTAAGCAGAACAAGCCATCTTTAATTGAGGATCTCACAGTGCACAGCTCGGCTGGCCACAAATTGCTGGCAGGCGCTCAAAGAAGACCCCACAATAAAATTACTGCCTGGCGCCGGCGCCTTGTTAAAATTGAATAATGCTGCATAAAAAAATTAAAGTTTATTTCATAAAACCCATCATAAAATGTTAAATCACAAGGCTAGGCAAATGCCAAGCGGCCAATGCGACAACAGGCGTATACGCAATTTGTTTTATTCAACTCTCTTTCAGAGTTGAACAGAGTAAGCTAGCAAGGGACTGAAAGGGAAGAGAATAAAGTAAAGGGAACGTGCATTTCCGCTTTAATTTGAGATTTTCCTTCAGCTTTGCCAATTAGGCGCCAGTTGGCTTTTCTGACTTTGCAACCACTGACGACGCTTTTCGCGAATTTGCAATAAATTAACTGCTCAACACTTCAGTTTGGCAACTCTTAATAATCGGCTTAAATTTAGTTCCGGGCTAATAAGTCGAAGAAAAGTTTGTGAGTCACTTTTATCCAATGAGAATATATGTAGTTGAAATCGTCTTTCATGTCTAAAAAGTTTTTTTGAAAAGAAGTTAAATGTTTTGCTTAAGATTTCTATTGTCAACTTTTTTTTTAAATTGTTTAACTAAATATTTTAGAAATTATTCCTTTTTGGGTATAAAAGCTGTTTTTTTAAACCTTTTTGTAAGCAACTAAAAACTATGCTTTTTACTTCAAACTTAAATTTAGATTAAAATGATATTTCACATTTATTATTTTTACATGTGAACTCTTTCATACGTTATTATTTAAGCTTTTTCTTCCATCAGTTCAGACTTTTTTGTGCATGCATGTGAATAAGGTATTTGATGGTCCCGTAATTTGGACTTTAACTAAGCGAAAATTTCTTTGATTTTATTTTCTCGCATTTGTTTGTCAACTTTCATTTACTTTGCCCAACTCTCAGCTTGGCCATAGACTAGGCGAAATGTGAGAGCGCGAACTCATAAATTTCAAATCTGTTTCAATTTTCATTGGCCTTTCTTGTATTTGTTGTCGTAAGCTTGTTTATGTTGCCTGGCAAGTGAAAGTTAATACGCACACGAATTTTTAAGGCGATTTTAGCACGTGGCCCCCGAAATCGGGCAACTGCTACGACAGCAAAAAATGTGATGCTAAACTTTTGCCAAAGGAATTATTCTTGATACGAGATGACATCAGCGCGTATTAAGTTGCATTCCACGTGTGCCTGTGTGTGCACATATATTTCTTGCTGGCTGTATCGGTGGAAAAGTTTCGAACCAAGCACAAGTACCTTGTGTGATAAGAAGAACAACAAACAACAAAAAAATAAAATAATAAAAAAACAAAAACGTAGCAGAGTTGCTTTGTTTCGAAAGCGAAGACTAAATGCCCTGTACTTGCTTTTAAGGTTAGCGAACGATATAAAATATAATTGTTTAAATTTCTTAACACATAGTATATACTATATTTTGCTATACTTTAAAGTAAGATGATTGTTTTTAATTGTGTTTTTGTAAAAATGTTTAGCATTCCATCTTATATCGAGTTTCATTAACATACCTTCAATATAAATTCTCATTGCCAGGGTATTATGAGTAACTATCTCGAAGACTTGGCGTCTGGTCTGTGTACCACGGCTCAAGGCTATGTGGATGAAATGGGGTAGGATGAGTAGGAATGCCATTTTCCTGCGGGCTGCAGCAGTTTAAGGAATGCAATAAAAAACTTTTCAGACTGCCACGGGGCATGCAATGCAAATTCTATAAGCAATAAACGCGAGACTTTAACTTGGCGAATCTCTTAAGAATCTACAGAGGATATTAAAAAGCATACACGCTAAGCTGCTGGCTAGAATTTGGCTTCCCTGCTTGTGCCAGGAAAAGCCAAACAATTGTCTGACTACGGTGCACCAACAAATTCTGACACTAATCCAAGCTTAAAAACTTTGCTTTATTTTAATCAAATTGAGGAAGTAGGGAGCGCACCCCAACGAGAAAAAATGAAGAGAAGCCATTGCTGAAATGCGCAACTGGCGCGCCACAACTGCCAAAGGCGGCGGGCAGGGGACTACAAATGAAGTTTAAGTTGTGACGTCGTCTGACGGAAGATGGAAGACGGGGACAACCACAAATTGTACACACTACAAACGTACGAATGCCACGTGGGGCACTCAGCAGAACAATGGCATACAGTGGCAATAAAGGGCCAAAAGCAGCCGGAAAGAATTGCTCAGTAATTTAATTTAAGCAAGCGGATTGCTCGACTCGACGCCTGGCCAAAATGGCAGGCGTCAGTTAGTGGTGCGTGCTCCATAAGCCCAAATGTCAATATTTGCCTATGCCACGCATTAAATGCGCCAAAGCATGTGCCTCAAATATGTGTGTGTGTGTGTGTGTGTGTGTGTGTGTGTGTGTGTGTGTGTGTGTGTGTGTGTGTGTGTGTGTGTGCGTGTGTGTGTGTG
>SCDS01000055.1:0-164838 GCA_004149465.1 Drosophila nigromelanica
AAAATTTCATAACGATCATACATTTAGTTTACGAGCAAATCAAGAATCTCTTTTCCGTAGTGAAGCACAAGCAATTTCTGTGTTCATGTGCACGCATACATACAAATGCAAAATTTTGTCTGGCGTTTTTCTTGGAATTTTGTTATGCATAGTAAAACTGAATATTATCACAACAATATTAATCGAAGCAGTGGTGCAGCAGTTAGGAGTTGTGCAACTGAAGTTAACGGGTGCGGGTTCGAATCCCGCGTGGGACAGTGTGGAATTGATATATTATTTTTTAATTATCAACAATTATTGTTAATATTTATCATTTGTATAACAAAAGCAGAACTTTGTTAGCGTTTCCTTGAAATTTTTGTTAAGTTATTTTTTATCATAAGGGAATTTAAATGGGAGTGTGATGTGGTCGATAAGAGTTGTGCAACTGAAGCAGTGGATCACAGGTTCGATTCCCGGAATGGTATATTTTATTTTTCGTTAGCAATTTCCAATTAATTTTTTTTTTATTAATTTTTAACGACCTCAATACTCATTAAGTGCCGAGAGTTTGTGTGTATGTGTTAAATGCTGGGTTCAGGGTATCTCCTAATCGGGAGGTCCCGACTAGAGCAATCTTGTTTTTACCTAAGTATTCTGGTATAAAAAAAATGTTAAAATAAATAAATTAAGAATAAGTTTTTTTTTAAGGAAGAGGGATTAGAAATATTTAAATTCAATCATAAGAGCTATATTTTTGTAACATCGTCAGTTATCAATAAGTTAATTTTAAGCATGTTATATATTTATAAAAACTATAACAGTTTTATAAAATCAAGCTTTCTTGTTTTATTTAAGTGTATACCCCACATTAAGCACTGGGCTCTGCTTAAATGTGAGTACAGAATTCCTTCTGAATATTGCAAAAAGCCACTCGCGAAGTACAAAATCGATACAAAATCTACGTAGTTAAATAGTTAAGAAGGGAATATTTAACCCTGAAACGTCATCCTTTTGTATTTTTGCTCTAACGTAATCCTTCGACGACGCCCTATTTAGAATCTCTTTTTTAAAAAATCCTGAGCACAGATTATGTTTATAATCATTTCTGTTATTTAGGTATAACTCAAAAGAGATAAATCATTTGATTAAGTTCCAGGGTTGAAACAAGGGAGTCACCATTCCAAACTAATCACACCGTTATGCTTATTAAAACAATTAGAAAGAACTCGGAAAGGAAACTCCTAAATATATTTATAATGACCTGTTAGTCTGGTTGGAATCTACAAATTTGATTGGTTAATTAACCCAGAGCAGTCTATTTTACTACTGAACATCAGGAAAACATGAAATACCAATAATATTGTCAGGGTCACACACACGACCCTATCACTCCCAAACAAAGGAACGTGACGATCAATTTATATAAAAAGAGACTCTGTCGAGCTAGGATCATCAAGATCCTTGGCCCATCCTACAAAAAACCAAGCACGTAGCGTGACAGTCGAGTTTAGAGATGATCAAGAATTACCCGTATATCATGAATATCATTTTATCGTTCAAACGCTTCACATCTTCGGCAAACTCAATGCGGAAATGAGACATTACCGGGAGAAGATGGTTTTGATAAGGATTCTGAGAAGCGGCCCAATATGTCACATTGAGAATATAAATTCGTAAAAATAACCTTGAAAGTACTGTTTCTTAAATGTGATTGACCATGTCAAAGGCCTTTCTAAAATCTGTATGCTAAACGTCAGTTTGCATTAATTAACATTCACTTCGTGTTTTATCTGTGTATCTAGAATCTATCCATCTATATTCATTTATCTGGCAAGTTCATCGAGCTTGCTTCGCACCCCTCGAATCAACTCGACCGTAATTAGCTATATAGTCAGACTTTACCCCTATTCCAATATCCCGTGGCACAGGTCTCAGCTCATGTTGGATTATATGAGAATATCAAAAGGACATCCTGTTTGACATTAGTATAGTTTGTCAGTGAGTTTTGGCCTCTCATCTAATCGTTGTTATATTTTCTCTATGATTCGTTAAAAGTCAAAATTGACTTCAAGCTAACATTTTGCTAGTGCCTAAAAGATCCGGGCTTTTTCATTCGTACCTTCTATGTTTACTTTTAATTGTTTCATAACGCTCTTCTAATATTTGGCAACATATTGTCCGTCAAACAAATGGGTTCAGGACATTAAAAAACTATGTTCAGCTGAGTCAAACAAAGCAGCCAACTACTTATTGTTCTGCCAATCGAGATGAGTATCTTTTATAGAGCAGTGAACATACGTAAAATCAGTTTTGTTTATATACATATATATAAAAGCCAATCTAGACAATTTTATTTTTGAGCATTTATTAAAGAGAGCATATTCCATCTGCTTTTGTTATTACTGCCATAAGGCACATTATTAATTATATATGTATCTTTCAGAATTTCAGCCTTATTATTATCAATTAAATTAAATTATTTGTGGGACATTAACCTAAAACTTAACATTTTCACTTAATTCATAGTAAGTAATTATTTCTGTCGAAACGGGATCACGACTGCAAGCTCTCCAGCACTGGGGTTAATGCGGCCAACTCTTCTATCAGTGCGGGGTCCTCAACTATATTATTTTCAATATTCTGTAATAGTAGCTCGAACTCTTCTATGGTTATACTATCATCGGCTTCCGAGTTCGGGATTTCAATATCTGTACTTGGGTTGGGAATCTCTGGTTGATCTAGGAAAAGTTTTCAGTGTACTTTAGGGTTTTTGTTGAAGGATAAAATCGTACCGTTCTCCAAGCTTTGATCCGCGCTGTCCTTGAGGTCCGGTGTGGAGGGCCGTGCTTTTTTCAAGCATAGTTTGACGTGTCTGTTTCGCGCACTCAACAATTTGAATTTCCTTGGGCAGAGGTGGCACGAATAGGTAGGAAGCTCGCACCTGTGCTTTCTGCACTGGGACTCCGTTATAAACTTGCGACTACAAACGTCGCAGTTAAACTTTTTGTCCATATGGTTGCTTTGGTAGTGTCGGCGGACAAGATTGAGACGGCTCCCAAAATATTCGCAATTATCGACGGGGCATCGATAGTATTCGAACTCATTCTCCTGGATGTCAACACCATGTTTCTTCTGCAAGTGCAGCTCGTAGGGAATGCGGTTCTTGAACACCTTGCCGCACTCGAATTCGCACCGATACTCGCGAACTGGCAGCAGCTCTAAGATATCGGGCACATAGTTAGTGTGCTTTCTACCGATCTTCGACATTGTGGTCAATTGTCAAGCGCTCAGTATTAAATGGCGGCCTTGCATATACAATGTACAACACATGCACATTCACTTGCACATGTATACGAATTAATGTACATACTATGTTAAAAAGTGTTGCCACAACAAATTTAAGCTTGCTCTTGTAAATTCAAAACATCTTGATTTTTACATAAACATTACGTTTTACGAGTTGAAATTTCAAGATTTTAACTAAACTTATAAGATAAACATAAATTGTACCTTACCTGTAAGCGAAATATACAATACACATAATATATATATATGTATTTTCGTAAGATTTCAATTCAAATTCAACATATTTTTGAGCAGTGCTGTAAAACAGGCACATAACACATACCAGAGCTGTGCATCGTAGTTCAATTAAAAGTTCAGTTCAATATTTATTGAACTCGTTCACTGAGTAAATCTCACGATTTATTATCGTTTGTTTTGCTTAATACATGCAAATTAATCAATATGATATAATATTACCACATTTATTATTTAACACGTACTTTTTGTTAACCGGATTAAGCAAATTAAAATAAGTATAAAAACTAAATTTAACTTTAAAACGACAATTTTTTTTAATTGCATAAATTACAAAAATAAAATCCTATTTGTTATTTAATAAGAAAAATAAAACAATCGAAAATGGCAATAAAACGGCCGATGGACAATAATCTGGAATATAGTTCATTTGAGTGAGTAGTTCAATTATAATTCAATCGAACTTATTCAGAACGATTCGTTACAACTCTAATATACCAATGAACACAAATATTTATTGGGATGTATGTATGTATGTGTGTTCACCCTTTCATATGAATGTTTTGTTTGAAATATATATCTACAAGTTTTACAAAAATGATCTCGATTCAATAAAATGTGTATACATATGTATCTGTTTACAGTTACTCCGGTCTCGCACCAGAAAGCCGCTGCACATACCGATTATTTAACTGGGTACCGATCATTGCGCCATCTCGCTCGCACACATGCGGTGGTTTTGTACCTGTCAGCGCCGGTAGACCCCCGCCATTTTTGATTTGTTTTGACTCACACTTTCCACGCCTATTCTTCACCTGCGTGCAAAGCGTATAATGGTTTTGGGTAAATGTTTGTATTATGCAGAAGGAAGCATCTTCGAAAACACTTCTGTCTGCCTATATATTGTTGATCAGGATCATTAGTTTAATCACTTTAGCCATCTCCGTCTTCTTTACTGGGCGCAAATATATAAGATTTTCGATAGTGTATATTAAAATTGATCCCTAAATCTTATAGAAAAGGTAATCGAATAAAATTTTGGTTTCTAATATTTGGGTTAGATTGAACAGGGTATCTCGCAGCCATACATACATATGTACAGAGATTAATACATCACATTAAGAAATATTATTTTAATATATTTATTATATATGCATTTTACCATATGTGAATTTATTTGAAAAATTCAACTTCATTTAAGAAACGTAAATTAAATACTTAAAGGCACAACGATATATTCAAGGCAGCATTTTACGCTGCAGATATTAAGTCAGGTAACAATTAACGTCGGGACATGTTGAATGCGTCTTCCACATCTTGCACACTACGATTCGAGGCGGGAACATTCCAAACGCCTTTTGCAATTTTGGCGCTGGGGTTGCGAGGCCGAGACTTGTGAACTCCGAGGACGGGAAACTCCGATGTCCCCATCAGATTGGAGTTGAAGGCCGTGTGGTCCATTGGTACATAGTCGGATTCCCGCTTAATATAAGTTGTATCTGAGATGCATGACATAAAGGAGCTGTTTGTGTCCGCACTGGACTTCTCGGGATTGGTCACCCGGAACTTGGGTTCCTGCTTGGGCGGCATGTGCTTGCCAGGCAGAGGTTTGATTGCCAGATCGCCGCACATATAGTCGCTGAATATATAGCACCAACGGGCCACCTTCGACTGTGTGCAGTACTTGCCGCGATCATTGTCCTCGTGAAACTGCAGATAGGATGCAACAATCAATGCGAGGAATACATTTTTCAATTCAGTCCGGTCTCACCTGGCACGAGATGCCCGCGTGGTACTCAAAGAAATCATTGAGAAACAGATTGTCAGTTATGCTCTTGTTGATCGTCTCCTGGGGCAGATCGGCTATGTCCATCACCTCCTTCTTGAGCACATAGAATAAGTACTGTATGTCGTAGACGTGAATCTTCTCCGTTGCCTCCTCGCAGTCGCTTTCCAGGTATCTAAAGCAGCCCTCCACCACAGGCACCAGCTCAGTGCTGGTGAAGACCACCAGCGGCTCGCTCGGATTGGCTCCGCGCAGATACTCGACTATGTTCACATACAGCCTGCCCATGTTCGACTCCCCCAAAGCCTTTGGCGGCAGCGGCAATTGATGCGTTGTCATGGTGTGATGCTGCGTGTCGCTGCCCTGCCCGAAAATCAGTTGACCTGTGCGGGGGAGTGTTTTATTAGAAAGGTCAAAGGTTACTACGGGACCAAACTCACCCGGATTAATATGCGAGCTGTAGAGCGACGTCTTGCCCGATTTCAGTGAAAACTGACAGGCAGCAAACTCTGCCGGAATATAAATATCGTTGGTGGTCGCCTTGCTGAAGTAATTGAAGGCGGCAAACATAAACGTGGTGTTCTCCAGATCTTTTGGGGGATTCACACAAACGGATGAGAGTGCAAATGCGGGAAAGTGACAAATACTGCTTACCATGCTGTGCCTTGCCAGCCAGCACTATGCGCTCGATGCTGCGCTTCATTGTCAAATGCTGCTCAGCAGCCTCGCGCTCCTCACGCTCCACGGCGGAGATGGCCTGGCCGTGGCAGTTCAAGCGCTCGAGTCTGCAGCGGTCTGCAACCTCAGCGTTTTTGGCCATTGAGTTGTACGGGCCACGCTGCTGTGCGTTCATATTCTGTGAAAAACAAGTAGGATTGCTTTGGTTGGGAGTGCCCGACTTGAAAATACCCTAAAGCCAGCTTTGAGCTATCATTACATACAGTTTAGTTTATGCACACTCAAAAACACGCCGCAGGCTGCGCACTTTACTTAAGAGCTGTTATTAATCCCCACACTATGCAAAATAAACTCCCGAATATCGTATCAGCTATATGAAATTTTTAGATCTTAAAATTATCATTCAAATGCACGTAGAAACCGAAGCGCATGGCTAGTCTCAAATTTGGTAAAAAAAAAAAGAACGGAACATTATCTGCGATCGATGCATTCATACAGATAGACATGGCTACATCGACCCGACGAGTGATGCTGATCAAGAATATATACATATATACTTCTGTCTGTTTCATATTATATTATTATATACAGTTTACTTATCTTTAATGACTTCACCGTATATATAAAATCAAAGATAGTACGATTGAGAGAGGTTGCGCAAAGCCCAGTTCCAGACACAAACATTTCGGGTTGTGCTTTGTCTACATTATATTGATATTGCTGACCAAACCGAAGGCGCTTAAACGTTCTTGATCAAAACAAAATGTTTTTATTCGATTAATCCTTTGGATGCTCTAGGATAAAGTAGTCCAATCGAGCCGATTAATATATGTGCAGTGTATAGCTTGCCTGTTTACGTCGTGACGTCACAATACTCTCTCAATAGCGACCTGTTGCTCTTTTTCGCATTTGGTTCTATCGCATTCTCAGGTACTTACTTTCCATACTTCGCCGCATTCACGGACAGCTTGGGATATTGTCATTTTACGGCCGTTTTTATTGCGCCATTCTTGGACGAACGTCATGAAACCATTATGCTTTTTCGGCGGCATTTTAATCAGGATACCTAATTTATAATATAATTATTAGAAATTAAATGAAAATTTCTTCATATGTTTTGGCACATTAACATGCACTCAGGGACACAAAAATATTGGCACCGTAGGCGTTTCTGACTTTGCTGCTGATCTGAGACGGATCATATTACGAATATTTCAGAAATGAGTTCCATAAATTTCGTAATAAATAATAAGCTAACGAAATACCCACTGTGCGAATAGTTTTATATTACCCTGCAGTAATTCTTGGTATTGTTCACTGGTTCGTACAATTCACACAAAAACAAACTTGATAATTCGATTTTTTTGCTCGCGCTTAAATAACAATTTAGACAAATACTTCCGCTCAGTGTTTACGCAGGAACAAACGAAAGTCGACTGAAGTCAACAGCGAAGATAACGCCAACGAAAGAAACAACAACAAAAAAACAAGCAGTGACGAAATAAATGCCCGCGTTTTTTGGATTTGAGTTTTTTTTCTCAGTATGCAACTCTGTTCAAGGAGACGGCTCTAAATATATTTTAATATTGCTAAAAACATTTCGACAAAAATTGCATGAAAAAGAGATTCCCGAATTCTTAAATAAACAATTTCACATACTTGTGAGACTTACGACTATTGTACTTTGATGTTTACAACAAAGGGAATGTGATCTCGCTGTTGTGCATGTAAATAATAAAAGTCATGGTTTAACAGCGTCTTTACAGAAGCAGTAGCTGTAACAGTAGCAAAATAATTCACTAGAAATACCTATTTTCATGTTTTTATAGTATTGTTTTTTAGTATTTTTTATTCCTCCCTGATTTTGATTTGTTTAAACTGCTTTAAATGTTTATTAATATTTTAATTGATTTCATTTATGTATCAGTTGTATTGTACATTTAAAGGATCTCGATCTCCTTCTATCACCCACTTTTAATTCGTAGCTAAATTTTAATAAAGGTTGGGTCATTTTTTTCACTTACTGCATTAATACGGCTGAAATTTAATTTTTTTAGCCGCATATTAACAGAGTCGCTCCTCGCGTAGCCTCTGCAAATTTGTGTTAGTATCTATATATTTCTTTTGTTATTTACAGTGCGCGCACACTTACAGACGCCATTTGGCTTTTGTCAGTCTACGTTGTGTTTACATTGCTCCTATTGCGTTAGCAGTATGCACAGTAACAGCCGGCGCTATCTGTTAGTTTTACGTATTTCGAACATAAGATAAATATTACTTTTAGATGCATAAACAACGTCGAACGCTTCGGACGTGTATCGCGCGTATTTAAAAGCGGTTAACCGAAAATAAATTAGTAGTTCTTATTACAAATACTGCATTTTAAAAGGTGTGGAGTAAAAGAATTTCGACAATGTGAAAATGTTTATGCCTGATTTTGTCAGTTAAAGTCTCAAAAAGTTGAAAGCTCGGCTTATATACACATAACCGAATGTACACACACATGCAAATGCATGTACATGTGTAGCTTACCGGGCTCTGTTTGTGCGGTATTATTTTTGCACAGTGTAAAGAGTTAAACGTCACGCGCTATAAATTTATTTACCCAAAGCTAAATTCAATTGCAGAAAGTATCCGTGAAAAAGTGTGAACTGAAAAAAAATTTAAGCATACACATACAAACCACTCTTAAAAACGAATACAAATGAAGATCATTCAAAATTCTTGTGAGACGTGTTGCGCCTAAGCTCACCTGGCTGTGTGTGTATGTGTGTGTAAGCGCGCGTGAGAATCTGCATCGCTGTGTGTGTGTGTGTGTGCTTGTGTTTGTGTGAGAGCACGAACAGAGTCGAGCTTTCAAGCTAAAGTTCTTTAGCTTGCGTCGGCGTAGCGTTGGCAGCAGCAACAGGTTAGACTTGTATACACAGGTTGGTTCACATTTCTCTCTCTTTCTCCCTCTCTCTCTAGTTTGACTCTTTTATTTTTGCCTGCATTTGCATTTATATATTTTATGAAATATATTTTATTAGCATACGCGAAAACTTGCAGAGAACTGCGATTAGCTTTTGTATTTTATTACGAAAAATAAGCGCATATCTTATCAAATTTGTTACCTGCCAGATCTTTGCTTATCCCTATTTATATTATGACTTAGGCCCCCCTTTTGCACATTCCTTCAGAAATTTGTGCTGATCGCGCTTATTTTGATTTCTTCACAAGCATAAGGCCGGTCAACGTGACGCATACTTATGTCATATGTACATATATGTTTACATATCTGCATGGAGGGAAAAAATCAAGTATTTCGTACAAGAAGCCCAACATTTTAGACTTAGTTTTTCACTACTACTAACTAAATTAAGAAGGTTGAACCTTTACCAAGTACGTATTCTTACATTAAAGACTTTAAATATTTTGGTAGTATTTGCAAACTTAAAATGTGAGCTTAAAACGTACTCAATAAAACAAATAAAAACACAAATCAAGAACAATTCAAGTACAATTTTAACTTGAATCAAGTTTGTTTAAGCATAAATTTGAAAAGAATTAAAAATATAAAAACTAAATCTTAAACATATATTTATTAATCAAGTTTCAAACTCTCACTCGATTTGAGTTCTTAAAATACAAAATAAACTCTCGAAGCAAGTAATGAAAGTCCAAAATGTAAATAAAAGAATTTTTATTTTTGACTCAAGTACCTCAATTCTTGAATAAAATTATTTTTATTTGGCATTAAATTGATAATTACACTTCACTATAAAGTTAATAAGTGTAGTTAAATTTACTTCTTAATTCTTGAATCTTTAATTCTTATTTGTACTTTTTTCAAGTTTTTTTTGTAAAAGTACGCGATGACTTTTATAAGGAACTGTTTCACTTATCCTTACTAAGTAATACCAGACAACCCAGAAAATCTAATTTTTAAAATGTTTTTTTTTTGTATTTTACACACTATATGCATTAATCCTTATTTCATTTTTTTTTATAAAATTTATTATTCCGTTGTTTTGTTATTTTAGTTTTTGCTTAAGTTTTAATAATATAATTAAAATTCATTTGAAAAATAACCATTTTTTTATCAACTATTCTAAGTAATTGACTTTTTGGTAAAAATAAATTAAAAGTAATATATATTATATGTATATATAATAGTCTGGGATTTAAGTGAGTGAGGTACTTAGCAAACTTGTAAACAAGGACTAAGCAGTCCAGGGTCTATTTTTAGATACTTTTATTTTCATTACCTTTATAGCTTCTTGCGGTTAACGCATAAAATAACATTATTCCAAAATTAACCTTGAGCCAAACCTCTTTTGTGCTTTATGACCTAACCAGCCTTGTGCGTGTTTTGCCAGGACTTGGGCGTCTTGACGACCCCAAATCCACATTTGTTAATACCCAATTTGATCTAGTTGTTTCGAGTAAGAAACGGAATACTTACCTCCCAACTACAGTGAATACACTTGGCTGATATCTTTGAGTTAGCAATAAAAATGGTAACACACACATTTTTGTCATTTTTTTTAATGAAAGCAAAAATGGCAACTTCCAATCTATAAAACTAAATATAAAATTTTGCCTTTTGGGTATTTCATTTAAATCAGTAAAAGCTTTAGCGCTTGCGTGCTGAAGATGAGGTCTTAAGTATTTGTCAAGCCCCACTCCGAATGTGCCCATTTCGGGGATTTAATAGGTCACTCGCTAGGATAGGTCATCACAGGAAAACGGCTGCACCCATTTGGCTAAAATCACCTGGTAATTAGTTTTTGGGTCAGTGCGGACTGCGAGTCCGAGTATCTAAATGTGACCTTTTATCCACAACACGGAAATAGAACGGCATTAAATGAAAATCCCTTGCGTGTCTGCCAGAGATCGCAAACTTATTGTACCCATAGAAATGAGGCTTTCGGCCAAGGTTAAGTTACAATGACAATATTTGACGCATTGAAGCAGCTTGACACACCCTTTGCCGAAGGCGGGGTGGGAGTCGGAGTTGTTCCATGACCTCACTGTTTCGGGTCTTGTGCGTAGTTTTCCTCACGATGTGAGGATATCAATTCATAAAGCGAAACTAAGTATGTTGCTTTTGTTCGTTAAAATAGGTCGAGACTCAAAACTTTTATATCTTTTAGATCTAGGTGAAGCAATTACAACAAATGTTTTTATACTCTTCATTTAAAAATGTCGGAAATAAATGTAAAAATGAAATGTTAACGATGAAAGTTGTTGTCTTCCATTGGCGGTCCCAATAGTTTATTTATTTATTTTTTTTGTATGTGCCAACGTAAGTAAATAAGATAGTAAAAAAATCTTAAAGGCTAAAAATTTAAAACTATTCTAAAAAATAAAAAAAAATTTAAGAAAGCAATAACAATAATAATAATTAGTATTTTATAGGGAGAAAAAAGAAAAGAGAGAGATATGGAAAAGATAGAAAAAACTGACCCGGTGGGGGTTAGATTTTAGCCGGTCCGGCAAGCAACTTCACTAACAACTGGGGGTGTTTAGGAAAGAAACATCAATATTAGGAAGACAAACCCAAAGATTGTCGTATTGTTGATTAAAAGCCTGCCTGAGTACGATTGTAGTGAAGGGACCATTGAACTTCTTCGACCAACATTTCAGGTCTTGTAACCAACAGCGCCACAAAAGGGCGCGTTTTTAATCCATGCACTTTGATTGACTTTAATGTTCTTGTTTTGTTTTGCTTTTTAGACAATGGCTAATATATACTCTATTAGATTTTGTGGAAATGTATTAACGGGCAGGATATATATCTATATATATATTCCTGATCAGAATAAGTAACCCGCCTGTATGAACGCAGCGATCTAGAAAAGTACACACGCTGGAGACTTGAACTTCTCGAATATAGCTTGGCTTTGCAAACTTTGCCCCATTTAAATTCCAATTTGGTGTCGCCACTGCACTGCGACATTTGGCGACAACGACGGCAACCGCAATATTAACAAATTTAAAGTTTTCTAATTGCTTCGCGCATTTGTTAATTTTGATTTACAGTTGGGGAAACTCACACAACTCTTATCACAGTGCAAATTTTCGCAGTAGTCGCAAGTTTTGCATTTTTCACAGCGGGTTCCCCCTTCCCCCTCTCGACTAAACAGATGCATTTTTCTTATCGCTGTTGTTTTTGTTGATGTTGTTGTTAGTGCACTTGTTACCTGCCGTGACTGAAAGCCATTTAAAATGTTTAAGTTACTGCCCCGGGCTGTGTAATATATTTATTTAGAAGAGTTGAGACCTCTCCCTACTGCAAACTGGCAAACTGTGTAAATTTCGAGCAACTCTCTTGCAAGGCCAGCACCCCAATGGTAAGAAAGGTACGAAAGCGTTGCACCTGTGTTCTGTTATTTTCGAATACATATTTAATGAGCCCGCCTCTGATAAGGCGGTTAGTTATGTGCAGAAACGGCGCAAATGGTTACCTTCGAGTTGGCCTGGAATCGAACGAATCGCAATTGGATTGCACACAAAGTAATTTGCTGGCAGATAATACATATAGCTTGGTAAATATTGATCGAACATGTGTGCATATATGTATATTTGTTAGAAAAATACCATTTATTCAATCCATATTCCCGTTTTTTAATGCGTTACATTTTTTAGCTATGTTTGTGATACGAGTTTAAGTTTCATTCATTATTAAAAGAGTTTTCCACAGTAAAAAATACAATAAACAATAAATATTTTGTATTTTCAATTTTTATTTAATAATTGCAAAACTATATTATAATGTTGTCTCTAGATAAATGAAATAACCTTAACTTAAAACTTATTTTTAGTAACAGTTAATCACCAAGCAAAGTAAAAAAGTTAAGTTAAATAATAAATAAATAAATCCTTGATTCCAAGTAAACTTTTTTGTTCAAAAAATTGTTTATTTGTATTCTTCTTTTCAGCATAATTCCCCAATTTATCAAGTTTCATTTTGCCTTTCAACTTCAACTTTTATATGTAATATATAATATAATATGCCTAACAATTGGTTAAAATATTATATATATGTATATATATATAACGATACTAATCTAAATATTTCAACGTAGTTGATAAAAGACAATTCGTAGGTATATATTTTAAAAGAGATATATAAATCCTTTTCAGTTTATTTCTAAGCAAGGGATAAATGTGAATGCAATTTGTTTTGCTTTGTTTCTTTTGGGTTAAAAAGAAAACTGATACTTTTGAAAGAATCATCCAAATTCATTTGAATATTATATAAAAAACTTGTGAGCTGTGAAGCGCTTTAGCCGTGACACGCACTCTTCAATTAACAGCTACGTTCGTTGATTTCCCGGCGACAGACATTTTGAAGATGGGCACGTCTGGGTGTCTTATCGCTCGAATAACTTAACACAGAGTACCTCAGAGCTGGTTAAAAATTGATGAGGTTTTGACTTGGATGTGGATAAATTGCTTTTAGCTGCTGCACTCAGAGAAACTCTGCGATACGATCCGTAGATATGAAATGACATTTTCAGAAATTCAATAAACATACTCTTACCCAGGTGAAACATTTCGGACCAAGTTAACACGGCCAAATGCTAGCGGGGCCACTCAACTTACGCTTCAGCTTGGCTTATTTTCAAAATCATTTCGTTTTCAATGCACAATTTGTGAAAACCGGTTTAACAGTTAGAAGCACACACACACACAGACACACACATACACACTCACGATCGCACGCCAATGCGGTATTTTATTTACCAAAAAACTGAGTAAAAGTAGGTGACGTTAAGCACCGTTAGCCCTGCCACAGTCCCAGTCACAGCCACAACAACAATACCAACTCGAAAACTGGTTGTTGTTTTTGTTCGCTGCGCTTCCTCGTATGAATAAATAAAGCTACGACAAAATAAACGAAAAACGAAATTTGTCTGCGCTGCACAGTGAAAGAATTTTCAAGTCTACCACGCCCACTCCCATCTATCGACATGCACACATATGAATATACATATATTGTATACATGCAGGTATTTACATAACCGGAGAGAGAGAGAGAGCAAAGAGAAGGTTCGAAAGCTTTGGTTGACTGGCTAAATACTCGTAACAGCAACAACAACGACAACAGAACGCGTCACACTTGCGTGGCCAGCTTTGTGCGAATGGTAGGGGAAGGGGTAGAGGGTAGAGGAGAGCAGCGGCACGCATGCATTGCCAGCTTGGGCGTCAGCTTCAGGGCCACATTCACAATGAGAAGAGACCGCAACTTGTTGAATGCAAATTGTGTAGTCTCTCCCGATCGTGCTCTCTCTCGCTCTTACTCTAGCTTGTCATGTATCTAGCTTCTGCACTTGCGCTCGCTCTCGCTCCCGCTCGCAATCTCATGTTTGCGCAAGTTTCGTAATTAAGCGAGCGGTAATTGAGTTTTAAAGCATCGGAATCTACGTAGAACCCAGAACTGTTGCCTATCCCTGGGCCTATTTGGCTTTGTTTGTTTGCTGCGTTCTTTGCGTTTTAATTGATATTTATGCAGCTAGTTAAATCCACTGCGAATAAATAATAATGATAGAAAGAGAAAGAGAAGGGGGTACGGGTTGGTGGGATGCAGCTATGCAATGGGCGGGCTGCGCTTCAGCGATTCTTTTTATTGGGTTTTAGATTTAATTTTTTGTGTTGTTTTTCCGCTTTTTTGGGAAAAGCTGGTAAGCTTGTTGCATGGTGTTTAAGTTGAAAGTGCAACAACAACAAATTAAATTTCATTTGCTGACAGGAAATTAGTTGGACTCTATAAAAGCAAATGAAACCCGATTTAAATTAACTAACTGAGCCGCTTCATTAACTCTAGGAACATTTTTTTATCAGCATAATGAGCTTTATAGAAACATGTGTAAATATGGCTTTAAGCCGAAATAGTTTGTTTGGTGGTTTGGTTCTTGATACGTCGTTGTTTTGAATCTTGGTATTTCAAATGAAAGTAGAAAAATATTTCATTTATTATTTATGAGAAAACTATTGTATTGTATTCTACTCCAAGCGAATTCTAACGTCCGGCTTTTAAGGTCAGGCAGTAAACATGATTAGTGTTTAAATAGTTCGCTGTACTGCAATGTAACCATATTTGAGTTAGTTTTCCGAACTTTTTTACAATTTAGCGAAATAACCAGTTTGAACCGTTTGCAAGTTACCGACAAATAAGGTAATTAAGTTGATTTTAAAATAAAATATTTAAAAACAAACACATTTCCGAGCTTACATGCTTTACAATGAATTAACGTAGTGCACTTGCCTTAATTAAATGATAAACTAACTGTCTAAGCCATGGCAATTACTGTGTTCTTATCAACTCATATCGTTTTTTGACGGAACTAAGCGCAACGCAAATTACAGACAATCGGAGAAACAACTAAATTGCATGGCAATTAGCCAGAAACTCACATAAGTTACTTAGCTGCTATGAAAAAACCCCAAGAGTGACTTTAAGCAGTCCAGCAAATGGGAATTACAACTGACGACTAGATACTCTGTAAGCAGTTGCATAATGATTAAAAATATTAGTTGTACCTAGTCAAGTCAACTTGGAATAATTCTCTTATGAGATTGGATTCGATTTTGATATGAAATTATTCGAATTTTAATAAACTGATTTGAAATGAACCCTTTTGTAGTGCATTACAGGGTGTGCAAATTTCAGAATAAATGACAGCAATTTGTATGCAATCGTCGAAGCAACGATGATTAAAGTACATAAGAGAATTGGGAATGGCAGGGCTGGCGTCATTAAGTTGGCAACTCTAAAAATCGCGTGAATCACGACAGACAACAGTAACAGCAGACCTCAATAGGGTATGACAATGGGAAAACAACAAAAAAACCATTGTCATCAAGACACACAACAAAACAAAGTGATAGTCGTTTTTATTTAAGCTAATTATTTTTAAAATACAGGTCAAAATCGGGACGCGTATTACTTTTAACTAAACACTCTAATTAATAGAAACATTAAAAAGAAAATGTTTGAGGTTAAGAAGTAAGAGTTTTTTGATCGACGTTGCTCGACTAGGAGATTTCCTGTACCTGACATGGAATTTCTGCAACATATTTTAATCAAAACGTCATAAATGCATATTTAGTTATATTTTATAATTAATCCGGCATGAGGTATATTCTAGCTTAGTATCTCAAATCTACAATTACCTAACCAAAGTTGGTACAAGGTATGTTAGAAATAAGATCAACAGTTTCAAAACTCGCAAACCCCACTAAAGCAGCTTTCGCAACTTTCCAGCAGGCATAGGCTTATAAAAGTTATAAATTAATTGTACAATTGACCCTATTAGCTAAAGTAGAATTCTGAAACCATGCGCACCCCTCGCTCATTTACTCTTTAAATGCCTTGAATACTGGAATACTTGTTTATTAAAACGAGCACCAATTTGTTTTGCTTGCACAAATGTTTTTGTTTGCGCAAGTTCCGCGACTTGTGACAACCTCCCCAAACATATTTTTTATTTTTTTTTGGGTGGTCGAAGATCGCGTTGATTGCTTTAACTATTGAATTTTGATCTATGACCCTTTGGATAACTAATAAATATCTGTAAGCACTGTATTATTATTTGTATTGGGATAGAAAATAAAATAGCCAATTTATCAACCTTTATCCAAACATTTTTTTTCTTTCAAAAGCTAGTTTGATATAATTAGTGTTATTCAAGTTAATTATACTATGAAAATTCTAAAAAATTTATAGAAATCCGATACCATAACGATTAATTGAAAAATTTGTTGAGTCAAAAGTTGTGCTCTGGGTTTTACATTCAATCATCTAAATTTTAGATAGACTCGAAATATGTTGGATTGGCTGAAGAAGATTAATAGAAAATTATGAATAATATAAGTTGTTTTCAACGCAGATTTCAAATATTTAAGTTTTTTAGATTATTAATTTAGGAATTTATTCTTCTTCTTTTCTTTTATTCTTTTTTTCAAAAAAGTAAATTCACCATATTTATATATTTTGCCTTAAGCGCCTCGTGGTTCTTAAACTCTTTTATCAACAATTAATTCGAAAATATTCTCACTCTTCTGAGATATTCGCGGTCAAGGTTGTTAACCTGAACCGCGCCTCAGTTGTTTTATCTGTTTTTTTGTTTTTTTTTTTTTACAAATTTTTATGCTCATGACCCAAAATTATGTATACGCAACGTAAGCCATCACCAATAGAAGCCGAAAGGGGTAGTCGGCACATTAATAAAATTAAAATATATGCATACACATGTGTGTATGATATGTCTGAAGAGACAATAGCAACCGGTTCAATAACTGACAACTGGAAGGCATCAATTGAATTACATTTAGGGGGCAGTGGCCAAAAGATGACTTTGCTGACTCAATCCGCATTCCATGTTCCCGCAATGTTCAAAGCGTATTAAACGATGCGAATTTATTGTTAAAATGACAAAATTATCATCGCTTTATATATACATACATGTTGAATGAAGTACCTAAGTATCTTAAAGCTTTGACGGTCTCATTAGTATCTTGTTGGCCGACCTTTGCCTCAGTGCGCACACAATGAAAACTTGTTTTCCCAAATGAGAATACATAAATATCATATATGTATATCATAACATGATAGTGATCAGTTTAATACCATTGTGTGGGAGTCTAGCCAGTCGGCAGTTGTTTGTTGTGAGCCATTGTACAAACTTGTAAATATTGTACTATCATAATAATATAAATTCATAAAAATATTGGAAAATCTATAAATTAACTGCAATTGTTTTATTTAGCTTTAAAGAAAGTACTCGGAAAAACCTGTTTTAAAGCTACTAAAAGAAACCGCATAAAAGCAGAAATCTCTCAACCTCTGGCTTCCAGCTTCACACGTTGCCATGAAAGGCACAGAGATTTCATAGAGACCTGGTGTCCCATCCCAATGTCAGCTCCTGTCATTGTTTTGCGACTCGACCGTTCGTGTTTTGCCAGCTGATAAATTGAAAGATATTTTTAATTGCACACCCACAAATAAGCCGAGGAACAGATTGGCAATTAGGAAATGGCCGCTTGTTCTTTGATAATTTTCGATACAGTGATAGATCACGCGCTTGTTTGTTGCCAGGTGATGTGACAACCCTGACAAGTCAACAGCCAAGGCTTATTAAAAGAGGTGTTGTGACTAATTAATAATTAACTAATTGGGTACATAAATTAAATCCAAAACAAACTTTTATGTAGAGAAAGTAAATATTTCCGTGAATATAAAATAATCTATCAACCCAACTTTTCAAATAACACTGGCAGCAATGGCTTTTGGCTTAGCCAAAATAAATATATTTAAATATTTAAATTCATTTTTATTTTAGAAATTATCACCTCGTTTGAACTTTGTTTTAACTGGCCATTGAGCCTATTGCCATCTAACAGTTAGTTGAGAATTGGAAAAATGGCAACAGCTTCCGCTTGAAAGAACCGGAATTGAAATCAGATGTTAAGTTGAGCTTCTTCTCTTCCTGTCCCATAGCGACACAAGTTGAGCAAAGGCAACGGCAAAGGCAAAGATCCCAAGCAAGCTTCTCAAGCTGAACACACGCTTATTTACAGCCAGCTACAATTTGTGGCGACTGAGACTTAGGTAGCAGCTATAGCAACAATGTCATGGAACTAGGTCACCTCACATGGGCTGATAGCAGTAGTGTGAAAGACTGGGGTAGAGAGGGGGTTAGGCTTTCTGAACTTTTGTCGGTGGTTGTTTAACCCAACTTGAGCTCATTCGTTTCCGTCGTCTTCGTCGCCATCGCAGTTGTCGGTTGTTGTTGTTGTTGCTTCTTTGTTTTTAATTGCTGGTGTTCTTGTTTGATTTGTAGTTACCACATTTCTTGGTTTTGTTACGGAAGCTGTTGACGGGTAACTATCTGTTCAGCTCTTTGCGTTTCTTTTTCGATTTTCACGTTGTGCATCGTGAAGAACTTTTACTTTGTGATCTCTTCCTACCATCAATTAGTACCTAAAAAGAGTGCAACAAAGTTGTGCATACACAGAGTTGGATAAATATATTAAAAAGTCCGCATAGAGTTACCCCGTAATATGAAAGCTAAAAGTAAATATTCCTAAATTTGGTTACTTTTAAATAAGGGAAAAGGGTTGAATTAATATTTGCCTTCGTAAATTTGTTTTATCTGCTTTCTCATATCCCCAAATTTCTCTTTCAGTAACAATTAAAAGTATCGAAATGCAAGGAGAGGAAATTTCAAGATTGGATAACGGTCATTTTGATGCTTAATCTACAAAATCACATGAAAATCCAGAAGTATGTAAGCACATATTAAATCCTATAAGACTACAAATAATAAAATAAATCAAAATTAAAATGCAATAGAAAATAACTGTAAATACTTGGCCCTTAAAAGATTGTGACATATGTATACCAATTTTTTTTTGGCTAAAATAAAATAAAACAGTACAGAGTATATTTTAGTCGAACAATTTCGCAGTGCTTAGGAAAGTGCTAAACATACCTTTTTTTGTATTTTGGTGAGAGTTTTTCTTAAATGCTTTTTGGGGTTTTTATTAACACAGCTGCAGAAGAGACGGCACTGGGGTGCTGCCCCATCCTTCACCCACCCATTACTATGAATGGTGCATTATGTACTGTCAGCTGGTTGTCTAAACTTTTCGCTGTCATTATTTATCTCTCATTATGACAACTTGGACAAAAAATATGCAAGTTGTGTATACAATCAACCTGCCAACGCCCTCAGCTGGAATACGTATAGAAGCACATTGAGAGGCCCTGTACTATCAGATCGTCTGCCCCACTACCTTCGTTTCTGCCTCATATGAGTGTCGTTTTGTTCCTGGGCTGCTTTGGCTTGGACTTCACGACGCTTTTATGACGCTGGCAACGGTGAGTCTCTGGTTGACAATAACTCTTGTGGCTGTCAAATATCGCCGGTTTTTCTGCCCTTCTCTAGTATCTATTGTGGTTTATTTTTCACTTATATTATGTACACAACATGTTTTGAATTTTACTTGTGCTGTGCATGCAAAACAATTGTATGGATTATATATTTTAATTTTGTCTTTAATAAACTTATTTATTTTAGTACAATGGCTTGCATTGCATCTTAATTTTTAATATATAACTTAAATTATTGATAATGTGTTCTTCTATTAACCCAATTTATGTCATTGAGAACACTCAAAACGCTCTGCTCGATAATGATAATGGTAATGACAATATGATAATGATGATGATGGCCCGTTGTCTATTCATTTAATTTGCACGCGCTAATTTTGCGCTTGATAGGCAAAAGTCACATGAAGAGTCAAGAGACGCTTGGCGTCGGCTCAGCTCGGTCGATTCAATAAAGTCATTAGCTAAAGTGGCCAATGCAATGGGGACATGTGTGGCTCCCGCCTCGAGCGGCATACGGTTCACTGGCTTGGCAAATAGAAAGTGCATCGAGGCGACGACAGCGACTTCAGGCTTCAGCCCCATCGCACTCCCCATTCCACAACAACAACAGCAACAACAACAACAGAATTAGCAGAACGTGTCCATGTCGATGCATACTTTATGCACTCCGGCTGCCCGCTGGGCGGTTTTCTGGCCATCGGTTGGTGTGTTGCCAACTACCCGACTAAGACCATGGTACAGATGGTCATGCCTATGAAGATGAACAGGTGCCGGTCGGTAAGCGGACTGCGACTGAGATTTGTTGGTTAATATGGAATTGAAAACAGCTATATGAAGTTTTGACAGCAACTCAGTTGAGGATTCTGAGTATGTAGACTTTTTTTATGGCTATTACTTTTATATGGTCAAGAAAAAGCTAAATATTTATATAAATGTATTAAAACAGTGTAGTCTACATTTTTAGTTTGGCAACATTGCTTATAAGGTTCAGGCGTTTTCAACAATCGATTAAAATATTGTTTCAAAAATAGTCACCAAAATTAATTTCATAGATTGTTGGTGACCTCCCCCAAAGATTGCGATCTTGATATCCCAGTCACGTCCACTAGAAGACCAATCACCCTCTTGAGAGATCGGTAAAAAAAGGGTCCGGGTCCGCCCACTATATCCTATACTACTATATCCACCACTTTTTTACAGCTAGAGTCCGTAAATCTTAAAGGTAGTTTACTTGTCACCCCCTTTAAGGATTTAAATGTTCTTACTTGCTTTGTAAAGTCTTT
The DNA here is from genome assembly GCA_004149465.1 of Drosophila nigromelanica. Classification (NCBI taxonomy): domain Eukaryota; kingdom Metazoa; phylum Arthropoda; class Insecta; order Diptera; family Drosophilidae; genus Drosophila; species Drosophila nigromelanica. The sequence goes on from SCDS01000055.1 coordinate 21,152, forward strand.
ACAGGCTTTGGGGGTCAGCTTGGCTGTAATCAGTCATGCTCCTCTGAAATTCCTTATTTTAATCGCTGCTCCTGCCGCTGCTGCTGGTTGTTGTTGCCCTCGGGCGAGTCAATGTTGCCAATCTCATCGTGGCTGGAATTCACCGGGGTTACGTTTTCCGGCAACTCCGATCGGGAGACAGCCCACATTTTGAATTGCATTATGTTGGTCTTTCTCAATAATTTTTCACATAAGTCAAATGAATGCTGCCAATTCAGATAAATGGGTAGTAATACAAGTTTCCGAATAATTCTGATAAACATTCAACTCTCTCTTAACTCTATTAACTATAAAATTATAAAACTGAATCAAATAATCATATAAAATGTGGAGCCACTCGTAGTAACACTGGAAGATACAAGAGTAGGATAGATTGTGTTTCAGCGTATACCCGAAGGCATGAGAACGTTGACAATGCCTAGGATTTGGTGATCTCAAAGGAGATTTTTGGGTGAACCGGAAGCTGCTGATGCCATAGAGAGATGCAATATTCAATATTTGGAAAATGTATATAATACTTTTCTGTTCATTTAGAATTTTAAACAAAAAATTTGCTAAAACTGTAACGAATAGTAAAGAATATATATTTTAGGGTCGCGGGTTTAAATAACATAAACCAAGTACAAATGTTAATATGATTAAATATAAGAGCCACTAGTTACAAAAAAAAAAACGCTCGTAAATCATCTGGATTACTATATGGCCAGTAACCTTTAAAAACTATTTTTTTTATCTTAGATTATCTTTATAAAGTTCTGTATAATTTGCTATTATTGACTATTGGCTTAACTTTCTTGGTGTCCACTTTTCTCTCTTTGTATGAAAGGAGGAATATTGCAATATTTACTTGTATAAATACGAGGAATATTGCTTTAATCTTTATCTCTCAGAGTTTTTGAGTTGGAGTTGCCAAAGATAACTGATAGTCTTTTCCATTGCCTTGGGTTTACACTAAGTGTTAAGTGTTTTTTTTTGCCAAATAACCGCAAAAAGACTTTTCCAATGTTTCCAATTTACAAAGTTTTTAAACACAAACTCAAATTTGACTGCACTTTGCAGTGCATATTGTGGCTGTTGTTGTTGTTGTAGTTCCTAGTGAGTGTTGTGGCCTAAAAAGTTTGTGCACTTTGCCATGGCAACAAGTGCAAGCTGTTGGTATGTTTAGCTGGCAGGCGTAAACAGCGGGCAGGTCTCGTTGCCAACTGAAACCAAACAATAAACAGAGCACGATTCTGCCGAAAATCAATAAATAGCTTTAGGCTTAATGCATTAGGCTTCAAGGGGTCACGGCGGCAAAAAGCATTCTAGGTTAGCCGTTGCGCCCCATTTGGCTGTTATGTGAGTGTTAACCCCCGAGTCCGATTCCGAGTCGAAGTTACCGTCCAAATGCGAGTCTCGCGACCGCGACACGTTTTGCCATTTAATTCCTAGGCAGACCGACAAATAAAAGAAATTACCTGTTTGTCTGGCCTTTTCCATTTGCTGACCCAATTTCCGTGGAAAAGCAACTTTTCATTAGTCCAAATAACCTTTTATATCAAGCAAAAACACCTCAAATTGAGGTAATAATCTAATGGCGAAGGATATACAATTTAATAAATAAACAATTCGAAACTGGGACATTCCGGACTATACGCAAAAAGTTCGTGCCTAACAGTTTGTTTTTTTGAAGTGGCGAAAAACAATTGTGTTTGGTTGTGTGTGTGTGTATTTTTGATATTCTTTTGAATGCAAAGGTGTTTAAATGACAGTTCGCAACTGGGATCACGGTATCTCCTAGTCGGGCGTTCTTGACTTAAGCACTTTGACTTGTTTGTAGAGTTTGTGTTTTGGAATTGAATATTTCACCAAAAACAAGTAAGAGTGCTCTAGTCGGGAGCACCCAAATTTGTTATACCCTGAACCCATTGAAAATTGGTAAATAAGGGTAAAATGGTTTTGTGCAAATGTATGTAACCGGAAAAAGGAAGCATCTCCGACCCCATAAAGTATAAATATTCTTGATCAGCATCACTAGTCGAATCGACTTAAACATGTCCGTCTGTTTGTCTGGCTCTAGCTCTTTCAGTTTCGGAGATATACTTAAGAAACTGGATCGATAAATATCGATAATACGATTTGCGTAATGTAAATACGAACTGAAAAATTCCACGTTCAGCTTTACAGATCTTTTATCCATTGAAATCGTCGCGTGCATACAGACAGGCGGATGGACGGAGAGACAGACCGGGCTAAATCGAATCGGCTAGTTATGTTTACCTTATATATACTTTGTTAAGTTCTGAATATTACGTAAATTTTTATTTTTTACCCATTTTCAACATTAAGATCGGTTAAGAAACACCAAAGTGCTTAAAGAAAACTTGTGATAAAATTAAACAAATTTCACAGGCCAATTAGCAATACCCATTAATTAATATATAAATTTTATACTTATTTAATTTTCAAGAATATGCTTGAAATTTGTAGAACGAAATGTTACGAAAACATGAATTTTGATTAAACTCAAACGACTTTTTGCACAAGCTTGTGCTCAATTCTGGGGATGTAGTCATATAAATGTAGGCTATAGCTTATGAGGCCACTGAATGCTGTCCCTGGCACGACACCACCAACCCACACGATGTGGCTGGCCAAGTGGCTGCGGCATAGCCGACGGCCTGCTGACAATTACTTGGTCGGAGCGGATCGGTTGAAAACGTGTTCGCTACTCAATAAGCAGCATATACTTCACTTACCCCATTCCTCCTCGCTTCACGTCATCGGTTTGGTGTCTTGACACCAACGTGCCGCGTGTAAATCATATAAACATAAATGTATGCACAGCACCTCTGAATCACGCGCGGATTACCAAAAGAAATCAAACGGCCAGCAGCGCTATAAACTGCCCTCGTTGCCCACACAGAGACAAAGTCGAAGGAACCAACATGGCTTGAACTCTCCAGAGGGGAACTTGAAAATTTATGCAAGTTGAAAGTCGTGACACAATTGAGAAAAGTTCATTTGTTGGCTTCGAAGCCAACTGACTTGATCTCCGCCAGGAAAGAGTTGGCCGTTGGCATCGGGCATCGGGGAAGTTTGGCTGCAGGGTTGGGTCTTTGATCCATTGATCTTGTCATACGTTTCTGTGCCACACACAAATTTCAATTGCGTGAGAGCGAACCTTTCGAAATTGGACAACCTGTTGCCAGCCCTCATCTAAGTAGAACGCCACACAGTTATTATAGCTGATGGTTCCACTCAAGCGACCATAGACGGGCCTTCCAACCGTTGGCGAATCAAGAAGCAGAACCAACGGCGTGTCTTTCGCCTGGTAATTCAAGAAGATCGCCTGACTTTTTTGCATTCACTTTATTGCCGCTGATGATGTCGGTTGTCTGGCTGGTTCTCTATTTACCGCTAAGAGCAACAAACAGCGGCTTGAAGTTGGACACCCGCCGGCACCACCCGGCTACCAAGTAAGCGTTTCTCGTTCAGCTTCAGTTTCTTGGTACTTTGCTTCGTGTTTGTTTTTGGCGTTGTCGCTATATCGGCTTTGTCATCTTAAGTTTCGTAGTAGTTCTTCGTTATGTCATTGAAAGTCGTAGAACTCAATGAAAGCTTTTGTTTACTGCCTTCTAGGTCGACTTGTACAGAGTTTATTAGTTGGTAAGATAATGCTATGAAGCTGTGATAAGTAAGTAGATAATAAGTAAGTTAATAATTATTAATTTATTTACATATATATAATTTAGGCAACACTCGATAATATACGATCGTATGCATTTGAATTCAAATCTATTAAAATAGCTGATTACAATTCTTAATCGCCTCTCAATTGGCAAGGAGCTATCAATAAATTGATTGAATACCTCGAATATGTATTCAGCTTTGTACACTCATTAATTGGCATTCAATTATAGGCAATCGGCGTACTTAAAAGCACAAATAGTTGCGATACATTTCAAATTGTCTCTGGTAGTTTCAGTGCAAATATCTGTTGGGTGCAGAGCCCACATTCCACCCACACATACGCTGACGAGCTCGTGGCACACATACGTGTATATCGAGGCATCTCCATATCGCACATTAAGCCAACGAGCCACTTCTGCGAGAGCTTTTCCGCAATTTCAAGGTCAGCAGCAAGTAGCTCTTCTTTGTGTATGAATGAGATCTAATTGTGCTCGTCTTGACGCTGACGGGCGACTCATGGGCTTTGTAATGGCTTACGAGCCAAGTGGGCCACTTACTGCTTATATAATCACAATGCCAAATATTGAATTATATTTCGTTGCCTCCCACATTAAATGGGAGAAAAAAAAACAAGAAGAGCAGGTCTGGTTATGTAAATGGGTGCTAAAATCATTCAGCTGGGTAATTTGGGTATTTAAATCGGTTTAAAGTCAAAACTGAGCACAGCCAGCATTCCATCATTGAGATAGAGCCTAATGGAAAAGTTTTGTTTATATTAAAGATATATTTTATTTATATTTTATTCATTCTTAAACTGTGTTTCTCATGCTCTTTGCAGTACTTTGGCTCATCGATACTCCGGATCTCAGTCTTTAGCAGGTATACCACAAGCAATTCATCGTCGTCGTTATGCTGTACAGTAAAATATGGCAACGTCGACACTTTTCGTTGCTGGGGTGACCTGTTTGGGGTTTGTGTGCTTTGCCTTAGCATCTGTTGCCATTGGCATACCCATTTGGGGTTACTACGACAGTCCATCGGGTGAGTACCGATTGAGTTTTTAACATTGGACTTGTTTTTTTGTTTACTGATGCTTTCTCTAAATACATAGGTGGTTATGACTACGATCGCGGCTATTTCAGTCCCTTCAAAGTATGCAAGCAACTGACCTATAATCGTGAGAAATGTGGCAACGATGTGTCCAAGTTCAGGCTGAGCAGTAAGTAGAGTTATTGGCCATGTCACGCTGCGACTGTCAGAAAGCGTTTTTTGTGCCATAAACTATTTCTAACGGAACATGGCATTCGGTTTCAAAGATATTGATTCCTTCTTTTGAGAGATCAGCATTTAATATCCCATGTCTTTTAGATGCGGTTTTTGTCAGCGGACTCTTGGCCGTTGGAAGCTCAGCGGTGCTGGGCATCTTCTGCATATTGTCAGTCATCCAACACGCGATGATATCGTCGCGGGAGAAGGTTGTCATGTCCTACACATCGCTGGTCATTGTCAAATTTATACTCGCCCTGCTGGGTGGTAAGTTATTGCTAGTTTGCGTCCTGTCGGAAACAACTGAACATAATTAATTGCGTTGGCAGGTTTGTTGGCAATAATAGCCACAGTCCTGTTTGCACTGCAAATCGATGAACAGGAGCGCTTCGGTTTCAAAATATCGCGAGGCATTTCCTTCTATATACAGGTGAGTTTCTAATCAATTGGCTTCAACATTATTATATATATTTCTGGCTTGTAGATAGTTGTGATTGTTTTGTCCATTGCGCTGTTCGTTGCCGCTCTCTATGACGTCATTTATTCGCGCAGCTCTGGTGGCGATCCAACAATGGCGCTGGACGCTTCTTCGCCAGCTAGTGCCACCACCTTCAATAATCCGGGCTTTAAGGAGCCCCGTAGTCGCAATGGCGTCTCGGTGACAGACGCCTCCGGAAAGCCATACAGCGGCATCCGAAATGGAGCTGGTACTGCTGGCAGTGTGGCTTCTATGAGCACCACCGTGACCAGCGTTTCAAATGGCTCCACGCTGGAATCCGTGACTCGTTCCCCGCTGCGATCCAGCCTTAAGAAGCCACGTCCTAGGCCCGATCCTACGTTGGGCATTCAAAATCCGGGATATTCGGGATCGGGAAGCTCACCGCCTTTGCGACGCAATGGAAGTGTGAAAAAGGTTCGAATTCAAACGCACAGCACGGAGGTTTAGTAGAAATTCGGATCAACGACACCCCAAACTTGATCCGATTTTCGTCGAGAGCATCAACTTGAAATAAGAACGACAACAAAAACAATTACAAAGACTGTGTACTGTAGCAACAACACAAAACGACACTTGAAGAAACACAAAACCAATGGAAAAGTTTCAAGTTTTTTTTATAACCAGATAATGAATTAATATTTGCATAAACAAATTGTTTTCATTTGTCTTCCAAACCAGCCGCAGTGTTAATTTGTTTTCTAAAAAAGTGAAGAACTTCAGTTTCATTAAATTGTTTGAAGCAATTTTGCAAGCAACGGTTTCCGTCCAAGGGCAAAGTCAAAGTAGTTAATTTAATTTAAATTTGACATTTTGTTTGATATATATTCTTTTATATATTGTTACCCAACCCTCAAGTGTCCTTCAGACCTACGCCCAGTCCCTCGAAAAGCTACAAATCAAATAGAGAATACTTTTCCAAGTTTGTAACGATTTAGATGTAGAATTCATTAATTTGCAATGTAAAATATAAACAATTGTTGCTAAAGTTACCACATAAAAATACATACTACAATTAAGTTTGTTTGTTTAAAAATACGTTTAATGTTTTTCGCTATAAGTTACCAATTTAATGAAATAAATGCAAATTAAAATAAACTATTCATACAAAAACTAACAGCAAACCGAAGTGGACCTAGTTCTCAGTGAATTTTTCTCAATACATACGCAAATTTACATACAAAAACATCAAATTCCCCACTTAATTCTTGGATAACTTCTAACTTGATTTTGAATTTTCAGGATTCAAAAAGAGCATTCAACTCTATATACAATCCAAACAAAATGAGAATATACTTGAGTGGCTTATAACATAGGATATCGAAAAACTATAAGCTTGTTTAGAGAATGGTATGCGGAAAGCCTAAAATTGTATTTCCAAAACAAACATGTTATTAGCAACTTAGCTCGTCTCCTCATTTATAGTGTAAACTATAATATGGACCCACCTTAACTATAAATGAAAATGTAAAATGAATAGTTTTCCATAAAGGAATTATAAAAAAATACAATGGTTAGAGATGACTAAAAACAATGCCATCAAGGTAGATTTAGTTTTGCGTGCAAGCAGTTTATATTGGGGAGCAGTTATAACAGTGAAGCAGCTGATATTCGCAAGCAGTTAACATACGCAAGCAGTTTTTAACATACATAAATCTAAACTGTTATATGTAGCTGTAACTTTAACTTTAAAACTGTTTAAACGTCTTTAAACTACAAACGCATTTTACAAATTGAAGGTAAGATAAGTTTTGAGTTTCATGAATTTTACTGTTAAATTTAAAAAAAAAAACTAGATATTATATTGCTAACATTTTAGGTATCTAATATGACAAGTTGATGTATTTGTTTATTTTGCTGCAGTTTGAAATGAACTTTTTGTCAAAAAAAGGCGCAAATTTGCCGTGATGCAATATTGTCATGTACCTCAATACGAGTGTAGTTTACAAATCTGTAATAAATAATTTATTAATAATAAGCGAAATACATGGTGGAGGTGAGCTAATTTCATTATTTGCGTAGATGGTAATTAACAAAACTAACACACTACCGGTTTGCTTTTTAATTAAAATTGCACTAATTACTATGTGCTTAATGCCGTTAACAACGCAGTTTTTTAGTTTTGACTACGATCGCATTACTATATCGCATACCTGTCATAATAAGCATTCGACTTATGTGGCCTCAAATGATATACAGTTGCTTTCTTTGTAGATAACAAAAAAAATTGTACAGAATTACAATTTGGATGTGTTTTATTACAAATTGACAAATCTTTGTCCAGTTTATGGGTTGTCTGCCTTTGACTCTTGACGTCAACCAGATATTCCTTTGTTTTCTTCAGTTCATTATCAGCGGCTGAGCAACGGCTGAGCATTATGCTCATTTTGAAATTGATACAATCAACTGCTGTGCTTTGTTTATAACTTGCGGATGCAATCTATACTCAAAGTATATGTACGTTTATCAGCGATTGATTCATTCAAGCCTAACGAGTCGATAAGCTGAATGAGCTTTAGTACCCAGCCAGGTGAGGTATTCCTCAGAGAGTCGCACTTAGAGAAGAGAGGGGGAGAGAGGGCGAGAGCAAGTCGGAGATTGCGCAAAATGTTGAGAATTAATCTTTGAGTTCCCCTAGCCCAAGTCGCTCAAACATCGAGCAGTTCGAGCTGAGATCGCTCTGTTTCAAGACGTTGTTTGATAATACGAGTAGCAATAGCGCTTTATTTAATAAGTATATAGAGACGCGTGCAGCATCTAGTATATAGAACACAGCTGAATCTTCAACTACTTGTTGTGGTTAGCGTATTGTTTATATTTGAATAAAAAAAAAATTATGAAATCAAATACATTGCTGCTGTTGCTGCTGATGCTCGTCTGCGTACGAAGCTATCCGTGTAAGTTGGAAAATGTGATAAAAAAAAAAACGACCGGTCAGGCTAACTCTTTAATTTATAGTTAACGATCAGCCGACGCTACTTATCCACAACAATGTAAGTCCAGAAGACGCGAAGAACTATCAGATAACGATAGAGAAGGATGCCAAGCCAGGCGATCCCTGTCTGACCATTAGTTGGAAAACTAACCCGGATGGTAGTGAACCAGATGAGCCCAGAATTTACCTGGTAAACGGATACTTTCAGATCATGCCACCCAAAGCAAACAAGCAGCAATAATCGGTTAGTTTAGTGATTTAACTGAAATTGAATTGTGTTACTTCTGATAACCACTTTAACAGAATTGAAGTGCCTTATGGTCTTCGTAGGCTTCCCCCTCACTTTAAAAGCCACCAATTCTGGGCTTGTCGACAGAACAGCTGCCTGCGCTTACAGAAAGAGGAGGCTTCCCGATGACAGAAACTTCAGCTGCAACAATTGCAGTGTACATTGAAGCGCTGTCTTTTGATCCTTCTAATTCTATTTGTATTCGCAGATATAATACCTGTGTAGGTCTTTACATTTAGATCTACTCAGCAGACATTCATTTAAATTATTATTATTTTTTGCTTGTCAAATTTTATTATTGTATTATTTAGAAAACATGATTGGAATACGAAATGTTAATACTAATAGTTTCAATGACTTTTCAAAATCGAACAAATTTTAAACCGAAAATGGATGAAACTAAAGTTATTCGAATGCAAAACTTTATCAAAACTGAAACGATATGAAAAATTTCAGTGTATATTACATATTCTATAAATATTTAAAAATAACTGTTCTTAACTGTGATTCATTTTTTTTTCAAAAATTGTAAACCATTATATTAAAGACTATTAAAATATTATAACTTTTTTTTACTCGGTGTTTTACAATATTAGGAATCATTATTTATCATTATATAACTAATAATTTATAATTGATATAGTCTTGTGAGCTTAAATCGTATATAATAATATCATCAATATAATCATGTCAATGCTTAGATATTTTCCTTTATATTTTACAGACATGACATTTTCATGGTGATAACTTAAAACTGCTATATCGAATCAGGTCAATGAGCTTTATCGACGTTCACTTAACTTTATGAGGCTGAAGATGTTGCCTTCAATTTTATGACCAAATTTGAACACCCCCAAGATTATAGCAAAAGTTAGTGCGAGAATAATCTTAAGAGTTTTACTCTACGCCAGGTTGTGTTGGCCAGTTAGCAAACTTTGATTACAGAGTTTTATTGCAATATATTATATATTTACAGGATATAATTCCTTTAATATAAATATCGAAGAATATGTTGCTCGAGCTTCAACATATGCTCGAGGTATTTAAATACGATATACATTTTGGAAACTCTTTGGTGAACAATTAAAAGTCAAACCCAATAATTTCTCTCTATGCCAAACATAATTAATTCTGTTGCATTGTATTATTTCGGGGGTTATATAGAACTCGTTTGCCTTGGGCAATAAAGTTTTAATTGACAAAGTTTTGTAAACTTATTTCTCAATAATGGGGAAAGTAGGAAAATGTGCTGTGTCATAAGAAAGTGTAGAATAGCTTAAAGGCACACCACCTTGTTGCAATATAATTAAGTTTGGGTACATAAATATTTCTTTAAAGTTTTTGCTAATTTCCTGTTTGTAATTTGGTTTTAATCATTTGTTCAGTTGTTTGAGGAAGGATTGAAAATAGAGCTTAAAAATTCAATTCCAAAAGTTTATGCCTGCAATATTCATGTGTATTCACTGATATAGCCATATTTCTACTTCATGACACCACAATAGGTTGAAATCCTGAGTTTCACATTCTTTATTTTATTTCTAATGCTAGTGCACACGAAAGAGTTAGTTGAGTAAATTCCATATTCATTTTCATTTTAATTAACCAACTTTTGGAATTTGTTTTCATTTGCAGCTCAGTAGCAACTTCTCTGCCAGGTGGCAAAATACAAAAATATTTTGTCCAAAAGTAGAAAGGGTCAACTTTGCCACTATGAAAGTGCGTACTATTGTAGGTTTTTAAATAAAAAATAAAAAATATTGACAGAATCACCTTAAGGCATGGAAACAAAAATCTTTTGAAAAGTACACAGAAAAGTTTGGTTCAAAATATGTTTATATATAAAAAATCTAAATTAAATGAAATTTCAAAATAATTTAATTTGTGATAGCTGTCTGAGTCAGACATTGTGATATGATGCTTGTATTATAACATTTAATTTAATCTATATATATCTGAATGTTTTCAAGATTACAGAACGAAGTGGTCACCTCGTTTAAAGATCGGTAAACAAAAGTTTCCCGGCCATGCCCCCTTCCGCCCCGCAAATTGTGAAAATCTATAATTCGTATATTTTTAAAGCCAAATTCACTAAATTTGGTTTGTAGACTGCCACTGACCTCCCCCAAAGATTGCGACCTTGACATTCCGGCCACGCCCACTAGAATGCCCCCGACGCCCCCGTCCCTTAAAATCGGATATGCCTCTATCTCCCACAGTTTTTAAGCTGGGGTTACCAAGTTTGGAGGGTAGATAACTGGTCCTCCTTTAAAGAGCGGTACAAAAATTTCGGTAACTCGATAAAATCCGCAATTTCAATAAAAATGTTGTCTCAAAAACCGATATACCCGATAGCACCAATCATGTGTTTTTTACCGACTATTTTAAAGATAGAGTCACCACATTTAGTATCTAGATAGCTGCTGACTTCACCGAAATTTTCCAAAACAATAATAATAATTAAGACCGTAAACGAGTATAACGCAGCCGGTGATGCCCGACTGCAAATGTACTTATTTTCTTTTTCAAAAAAAGTCAATATATAAAATATATACAAAAATACGCGAGATAACATTAGGAACTGAAAAATTGATAGCTTATCAGTTAAACTCGAAACAGACGCAAATTTGTTGTTCGAGTCATCAGTGCAGTCTTTACTAACTGCTTGAGTGCTACTAACGTTTGGTGTGAACTTGTTAAATTAAAGAAAATAAAAAAGAATATATAAATCAATCGCAGTTGAATCAAAATGGGTAAAAAGACACTAAATAGTCAGTTAGAAGAAAATATCGATGTTTCCGTTGAAGATAATTTCGTGAGTTTGGCAAATCTTAAAGTGGTGAAAATGATATATAAGAAATTATGAAATTTGTTAGCAGTGGGTTATACTGGATAGTCGGTGTGGGTCGCTTTGCGCTAATGCCGTGAAAAAATATTTTGAAAATATTTTCGTAACAAAGGGCGACATCAAAGTATTTATCAATATTGTTGAAATCAAAGACAATATAATAACAGACCTACTGGATAAGGTATGAGAGCTTGAAATTAAACTGACAGTTTATAAAGAGAGGATAAGTACCGCAAAAAAGCCCACGATAAAAAATGACCAGGCAGAGGCGCTGCAATCTACAGTAAAATCAGACGAGACTAAATGTGACAATAATGCTGTTCTCGAGAACTTTAGATCTCAAATTGAAGAATTGAATTTATATTTCCGTTTGTTTCAAAACTGATACTATGTTGCATGTGCCTGGCATTGAAGCATTTGAAGTAACGCTGGAGGATACATTTCTTGGATCTCGATGGGCTGTTATTCAGCGTATATGCGATGCGAATGTGGACTTTGACAGGGGCATGGATGATTACCGCCTAGGATTCGGTGACCCCAAAGGTGACTTTTGGCTGGGCCTGGAAAGGCTGCACAAAACAACAACACATCAACAACATAATCTCTATGTTCATATTGTTGACTTTAATAATAAGACCTATTGGGCTCGATACGGCAACTTTGTTGTTGGATCTAATGATGAAGACTATCAGATAAAGTCACTGGGTACATATTTTTGCTGGCGATTTAATGCGTTTTACTGAGATGCAAAAATTCTAAGTACAAATCCGGTTTTTTGGAGTCCACCTCATATCATTCCACAAGTGTAAGTGGCAAATAATAAAAACATTTGGAAAATTTACATTTTATCCCATCTTTATTCAAGCAATCTGAACGGAAAGGTTTCATAACTCAGAATATACAATGATATTGAACATATATTTTGGGGTCGCGAGGATTGGGGAAAGGGTATGAATCAAATAAAATCTGTAAAAATGTTAATAAGACCAGATCATAGTACACCTAAATTCGAACACCAGGCATATTTAACATAGTCATAATCATTACTTATTTTTACTTTATCACATATAGCCTAGTACGAATCGCCGAAATTGGAGAGATTACTATATATGGTTTGCAAAAGGAGTATAGGACTTTTCTGTTTTGCAAGATATTCTTACCAAACTTAGCGATTGTAAGCGTATTGAACCTCATAATATTTGAGTTAAATATCAGCAACATCACCAATAGTAAAAAAATAAGTTTTTGTATAAAAAGTCAGTTTACTATAAAAATATAGCGCGCACCTTTTATTTGTATCGCATTTAATCATCCTAAAGGTAACTGTGTTTCATTGTAATTTACGAAGTGAAAATAATATATTCTGTTTGTATTGTGTCCGTCTTGCGTTCATCCGTCTGTCGGTCTGTCCCTATGAACGCAATTTTTCCGGTGCTATTGAAGCTAGCGATTTGAAACTGAGTTTATATTCCATATGAACTTGTGCGTTGATATTTTAGCTACAACTCTTTCTATGCACATACATCTTTCCATTAGGGAAAAGTCAGGCAGGTGATTCCGTCTAAAAAAAATATCGCAAAAATGTATAGCAAAATAAAAAAATTACAGTTGGACTGTTTGTAGTTATTTTTACCTTTTTAACGGTTACATTTAACAGCAAAGTTTTTACTTTTTATTTGCCTAGTTGCAGGCAGGGTATCTTAACAGCTGTTCCGTTACCATTTCTGGTACGTAATACTGAAGTTTGGTGTATGCTGTTTTGGAACGGTACATGAAACGCCAAGTCCCTGCGATTACACATCCATACATATCTGTGTAAATTGATATGTGTGTGTGTGTGTGTGTGTGTGTTTGCATACACTTGGCATGACAAATATGCAGTTTGGAATTTTTCGCCGACATGTTGTTTGCGGATTTATTGCATTGCTACTTGCATTACATTGCCAATTTACAAAAGCTGCCACCCGCCGCCTGACTTTTTCCACATGCATCGGCCACATTTGCTGCGACCGAGGGAAAACGCGAGCTCTGAAACGCAGCTTCCAACTAGGCGCTTCCAAGGGTGGTGGCTGCCTTGTGTTTGCTGCTGGCATCCCCAATTTGCAACTGTCGCTTTAAGAGTAACGCCAATGCTAATATGCCATACTGTACTGAATATCGTATTTATTTATTTAGCTTTAAGTTTCGAGAACCAACAAATACTTGCTAAAACATCACCCGGCTGGGGCAGCTTAGTGCTGTCAGCGACATTACTAGAATCTATAGGACGGAGTAAGTAGTAGATAAGAGATTAGATATCATAATAATTCATTATAAGAACTATGAAATTCACGGTAATAGGCACATGCAATCATTGGAGACACGTGACAAACACTAACGGGTCAAGACTGCGCAGCAGAAGTCTCATCTCTAACCGTGGCAGATGGGTGCCAGATATTCGGATTGCCTCACACAGTAACAAATTCAGGACTATTCACATTGACTGCTGGACTAAAATTAAAGCTGAACTAAGTCTAACGAGTAAAATGTTGCAGTCGCGTGTAACCTGGTGCACAATACTCTTTCACAATAACAGCTTACAGCAGTCCAAAACGTTCTTAACTATTATTGTTATATTGCAAAAAATATAGATTTCTATAATTGTGTAATTGTGAGGGCGCGAACGGACGTGTCCGAAATTTTCAGGCTCAAACTTTAGAGGTCATTCGAAAACTAAAATTGTGGGAGATATGCATTACCCATGTATGCATTACCTATGTATAGATTTGATCGATCCAATGGCTGTAGCCAAAAATGTATATACGATTGTAAGAGGAGGTCATCAGAAATCGGTCTGAGGGAGCTAAAAAATCATATCTGATGGCAAGACGGACATCGGCAAACCAAATAAAAAGTATAAAAATCACAAATGTTTGGAAACGAATTACGAGCAACATTATTTCTAATGGATGATATTTTACAAGGAGTGAATATTTGGAAAGCTGCCTTGCTTCCGCTAGAACACAAAAACTTGCGAGGGAGAATAATAGTCAGAGTAAGAGCTGGTGGGGCTAAAGGTGCAACGCAGTGTCGCGGGTGGTTGTAGGGGTTACGGGTGAAGGCACATTCAATACAAACACTTACCAGCTATTAGATGAAACTTATTAAAAAATGGCTAAATCATCAAATTAATGCTCTTTTAGGCTTTATTAGGCACAATATAAAGCCCATATGTATCTCATTTGAAGTTGCGCTTCGGACTACACTAAAATCTAAATGCACCCGAGGAAAACCAGTTGACACTTATCAGCTTATCATAGTGCGGTTGAGATTTTAGTGTAGCCCTGAGCGCAATCTTTTTAGTCTTAACAAACAAAAACAATTTTTTATATATGATGATATGAGCTCTATCCCCCCCATACAAGAAACTATAATATCGGCCGAATCATAATATATCACCCTCCTCGACTTTGAATGTGTTGCCTTCCAAGTCGAGATAGACGGGCTCGTATTTTGGATCGTCTTTCTCCTCCTCAAGTAAGCAGTAAATAGCGTTTGATTCCTGTTTAATGATTTCATTGCCCAACTTCAGCCAGAATGGACGACATCGGTTCTTCCACTGACGCAGATTGAAGAAGGCGCAGTACCGTGAGCTGGAGGCCTTCAGCATGGCCATATAGAGCGGAGTGATTTCATCGGCCAGCAGTTTGCCCATTAGAAAGACAGCCGTCTTTTTGCTGTGAGTGTCGTTAAAGTCGATGTAAATATTCTTGGCTTGATTGTAGCACTTCTTGGCGATTCCTGTCATTTGGGTGTCCCTGGCAAACAGCTTGCCAAGATTAAGAAGAATCTCTGCCTCGTGATCCTTGTGCTCATAAATGCGCGAAAGACGCAGAGCTCGCTTAAAGCTGGAGATGGCCTTGTCTATGTTATCGAAGCTATGGGGACAAGGTGAACAAGTTCACAAGGAGAGTATCTATCACATTCTTATGAGGCACTCACTTCTCTGCGCATTGTCCCAGATATAAGTAGAACTTGATGTTTAGCTTGACAAACTTGTACTCTGTGCATGCTGTTAGAGTCGGTCTGATCTGCTCGAGGCATTGCTGGGCGGCATGATACTTGTTGCCTTCCATAAGAAAGAAGGCCCTTTCCAGGAAAGTGTCGCAGAATATGTCCAAGTTCTTTTGCCGGCCGACTAAGTGATAAATCTATGATAAAGTAATCAAAGCTGCGACTTTCGCTAACTTACTCTCCGCAATCAGTACCGTTGCCTTTCTAGCCATGTCAACTGCCTCTTCGGGCTGCTGCCGCACTATCTGGTGGCCATGGATAAGCATCTGTCGTGCCAGTTGTTGGGCAACCAGCGCATGCAGAATGGGGCTGGCGGATCCCTTGTCCGGTTCCGCTAGCCACATATGACCGCGGACCAACTCGAGGGTGTTTTTCAGATATACAATAGCATTGGCTCTCTGGCCAGTACGTTCTAGGAATATTGCATATGTGTGATAGATGCGAGCGATCATCTCGGCTGCGTCTCGCTCCTGGCCTTCGATGTTGTGGCACAGGGACACGATGTGCTCCATCACCGCGTTTAGGGCGTACTCATATATAAGACGGTAGGGCTCGAGGAGCAACAGAGTCTCATAGAACAGCGTGAAGCACTCTTTGAGTCCCTTGGTTTTTCGCTTTATCACTGCAAGTTCAGCCATTTTCAGTTTTTCAATCATCTCGTAGAGCAATGGGCGCTCATCACTGAGTCTAGCGCGAATGCTCAAGGACTCATACAATGCCTGCTCCTTTTCGGCCAAGCAACGCACAAACTCCGGCATCATCTTGCATCCGTCATGACGTAATTCAGCCTGCAGAGCATCATAGACCGGACCACGATTCCTACGTGCCTCAATGAAGCTGATCGGCACAATGCTAGCTTTTATTTGATTCCTATCGAAGGTGATCTCGCGAAAGGCGCGATGCGGTAATTTGGCCCTAACCGCACGCTCAATGCGCAGAATTTCCTGCTGACGACGCGACATTTTTACAATGGTTTTGGAATAATATTATGAAATTCAAATCGACTAATTTCCTTCAAAATATATAAATATTTAGTTTGTTTCCATGTTTGTCTAAGCGTTTCTTATCATTATACCCTGAACCCATTGAAAATGGGTAATAAGGGTATATTGGTTTTGTGCAAATGTTTGTAACAAGCAGAAGGAGGCCTCTCTGACCCCATAAAGTATATATATTCTTGATCAGCATCACTAGCCGAGTCGATTAGGCCATGTCCGTCTGTCTGATGTATGAACGCGTCCATGTCAGAAACTACAAAAGCTAGAAAGCTGATCTTGGACTCATTCGATTCGTATATATCATACGCAGATCAAGTTTATTTCAAAAGATCGATAAATCTTTCCGTTTTCTTATAATCGATATTTATCGCTTTTTTGACCCGGTTTTTAAAGCATAACTTCTAATCTATTAGAGGAAAAATTGTTTCAATATGTTCGCGTTAAACATACGCATATTTAAATATTTCCCGTTTTTGGATTGCTCCCCCCAATCGCCCCAAATATTAATATAACCAATTTGTTTTCAAAATTTAAAATTGCGAGTTTGCATTTTTTAATCGACTTTGCTGGCCCAATAGTATAAAAAACAACATTAAACACTAATCAGAGGGGGTCACATTTGTGTTAAAAAATCATGCCAAAATTGAGAAAAATTGAACATGTAAAGCTTTAGGAACCATGGGTCTCATATTTCAAACATCCACAACTTTCTCGAAACTGCACCGATTTTCACGTTTATTTTAGTCATGATTTTTCATTTACATTGATTCTAAATTTAAAATCAATGCAATTTTGGGAAAACCCCTAACTCATTTAATTTTTTTCCAAATTTAAAATAGTGAGTTTGCAGTTTTAATCGATTTTGTTGGCCACAAATTTTATAGGGTCCTATGTTTAAATATGGATCAGATGCTAGGATCATACTTAATCTTCCAATCGTGTAAATACATTTTCGTATAAAAATTGTGATTTTGACCGATAGTTTATACAGCTTCTGAATCTGAGTCTGAAACATGTACTCCTTGCAGCACAACACAAACGTTTTCATTGTTTGCTTTACTTTAATACTGTAAGCGTATGCGCCGAAGTTCATAAGTGAGGTGAATGAAGCCAAAAGTGCTTCAAAGAAGTGGAAACTAACAACGGACATCATGTGGCAGAAACAGCAGAAACATTACGTTGTTGTCTCAAGCCGTAACTGAATTTCAATTCAATAACTTTTCTCTTCTCGGTTGTATTGTTGTTTGCTCGGACGTTGGCTCTGCGCCGAAAAGCATGCTTTCGATTTTTGGCTGCTGGCAAGTACAATGGTGAATCCCAGTTGCAGGGGGCAGGGGGCAGGCGGCAGTGGGTGGAGTTTGTTACTGTTGCTGTTACACATGCCGGCGCCAGAGTCGATTCGATTTTGGCTCGTTTATTTCAACGTTCCCATGAATGAAATTATATGCAGCGCCGCAACAGGCGCCTGCCCCCTATTCAACCTCAACCTCAACCTCCGTCCATGACCCGAGCCCGAATAGGGGCACTGACTGTCGCTTGTTGCAACTTTGGCTTTGCCTAGTAGCAGCTTGTTTCTGATCTCGACTTCTGCCATCCGGCTGTTCCAGCGCAGCGGCTGTGCCTGTGGCTGCGCCGCACAAACTTTGCCCAAGCTGTGTGGGCGTTGCTCAGCCCTCCAAAAGCATGGCCAGAAATAGGAGAAGCATTAGGCAGAAGCGGGAGCAGTCTGAGCTGGGCGGTTTGCTAAATTTATGGCTTGCCGGCGGCAGCGACAGCGGCAACAGAAGCAACGTCGTGACAATCTACATTGCAACGAAAATTTGTGGCTAGCTCAAATTAAGTTGCATAATTTTTTTCAGAATGGACATTTTCTTTTTTCATTCTGTTCTAGTATGTTAATAAATCAAATATGGAAACTGAGAGTGTTCGCGATTTCTTGGTTTCTGAATGTTTTAAATAGATCGAAATAAACGCAGAGAGGCAAGCTTGAAATACTTTTTGAAAGACTTAAGGACTATTAAATAACGAAAATGTTCCCATGTGAAACTGATATATCGATTTTGAATCGGTTCTAGGTTCTTTAGATTAAAACAAACTGTGTGCTTGTTGCTTATTGAAAATAAAAGTTTTCAAACAATTACTTGTTTATTCATTTAATAAAGGGAAATGCAAATTGTAACATGATATAATATGCAACATAACAAAAAACAATAATTGAAAACGTTATTTATATTTTTTTGGTTGGCTTACTATAAATAAATAACCCGTTGACGTTTAACAAAATTTGCACTTTTGTGTTCCAAATTTGCAATGAATACATGAGAATACGCATGTCATAAAAAATTCACGAAAAGCAGCGAACTCTTAAACCATAAAAAAAGATACAAGCGTATAATAGTTTTGTGCAAATGTATGTTATGTTGTTATGTTGATTATATTAATTCTTGATTAGGACGACAAGCTGCATTCAACTTGTTTAAGTCAGTAAAGTTGGAGTTATTTTCCCAAGTAGGAGCAAGGCAGGGATGTGCTGATTAGTATGATTAAAAAAAGTATGAAAATTACCCTTGGTACGTAGTATTCCAATATATTTACCTATAGTTCTATTACAATTGCGTTTAAATGCAAAAACTAAATTTTTTTATTGTAGGTAATTAAAAAAATTGTAATATACATTGGTAAAATCTTCGTTTATTTTGACAGTTGTGTTAAGTTTAACTAAAAAATTAAAAAAAAACTTCATTTTTTTTTTTATAGAAACTCAGGTTTTGATTTTTTTTAATATCAATTATATATTTTGCATGTGAGGAGCAATTTTAATGTTATTCATAGTTAAAAACAAAGTAATATTTTTTTTAAACAATAAATTTGTATGGTTTATGACATGGAAATGTAAGTTTAGTTTTCCATCTTAAGCAATGTTACTATTATAAAACTCTTACAATGAGAACAAGATTAAAGGGTTAATAACAACAAACTTTTCACAACCCATACTATATAGTGTTTGATGTGCTTTGTAAAGCAATTGTCTCGTCAAGTTCTATCTATGCTGTATTTTCTGAATATGGTGAGCATTATATATTGTGATTTTTATACAGGCTTATCGCACAAACTTGCAGTCATACTATAGAATTTTCTACACGGACTTGAATTTCATTAACACGATTCGGTGAGAGCAGCTTAGAAGTGATGGCCATACATCAAGATGAAGGATGGGTCCTCTCGTAAGTGTATGCACACATGCAAGTGCTTGCAACGTACTCACGTCTACGTGTGTAACGGATGTGCATGTGTGTGTGTGCGTGTGTGTGTGTGCATATAAATATATGGCCAGCCATTGTAACGTTAACTGATGTCGCTGCTGTCAGCTCGATGATGAGCGGCTGCGGCATGCCATTGGAGAGGATTGCCAACACGGTTGAGGTTATCCAAATGGTAGCACTGTCATGTAACTGGGTGCGAAATTGGATCCATTATGCATGCACGTGCATTTTTCCTAGTGACACAGCCGTTAACATTGACACAGCACCGTTAACACTTCGAATTCGTAAGTCACGCGAACACTTTTGTAAACTTGGTAAAATCATCCAAGCCAAAGCAATCACTTGCCAAAACCATATTTATGTAATATATTCATATTAGATACCTGCGGATGGTACTGAACTTTTTTTGTTTTATATCAGCAGATATTTCTTGGCTTTGATCGTTCCAAGTGTTTTCTTATTAATTTAAGCGCGCTTTTTTTGTTTGATATTTGTATTGTCAATACAAACATTTATATATTGTATATATTTATATATTATTTATATTGTCCATAAACACACACGTCTAGGATGAACTTTGAAAAGATATCCGAATAATTTATGTATTAAGTATTCGCTAGTCGGGAGCGCCCAACTATGAAAATCAAGTTCTTTAATAACTTTTAAACCGAAAAGTATGATCTTAATGAAGTTTTGAGGACTAAACAAGAGCACTGAAATCTTTGTACAAACCAAAGCGCACATCTTTATACGAATTGCATTTATTTTTTATTTGATATTTGGGACAAGTGGGGGAAGGTATCGAAAATCCGTTTTACGCAAGCACAACATATTATTTTAGGTGTCTCTAGCTCTTATAGTTTCCGAGATATGCTAAGAATGGGAGAATGTGGGAGAATCTATAGTTCTTTAGCTTTTGTAAAAAAAAACAATTATTTTTACACATTTCAAAGGGTCTGAACCCATTATACATACGTATAAATATATTACATAAATTCGAATACAAGAATACATAATTGTTGTGGGTAGGCGCCCGCTAACTCTTAAGCTTTTGTGTGTATTAAAAGAGAGTACCTCTTAGTCGGGCACTCTCGATTGGAGCGTTTTGACTGATTTGTCGCTTGCGTTCTTGGGGAATTGGCTCGAGCCCATTTTCTCAGTGCAGTCGGTTAACAGAGCGACACACTGACTCAAATGTTAAGCTAGGTCACTTACGTTCCACGCTGTGGAACCCATTTCATGCTCGTGTGACCGTTATAAAGTAACGGTGCTGCTCGCTGCCAGTGTTCAGTGCGCCGATAGCCCCGTGTGCTGACGGTTACGAAAATAGTTTCGCGCACGACGAACGCGTTTCTGAAATGTGAGTGCTAAAAAGCGAAGTTAAGGACATGCCCTAGGAAGACAATGACAAGTGGCGAATGGGATCTGTGCGCGCTGAAAGCGCTCGAGGAAGAGGAGCAGAAGGAGTTCCTGGCGCTCAGCCAAAAGAACCTCTTTGAGGCACCACTGCCAACAGGTGGTGCCGAGAATGGCAGCGCCAGCTTGCCCAATGCCAAGCCAGCACTTACCTATGCGCAGCTCCATCCACACCTACTCAAGCTGCCCACCATCGATGAGTGCCAGCTAATAGCTACCAAGCGCCAATCGCCTGCCAGCGTCGCCAGCAGCGCCCGCTTAAAGTTTTCGCGCGCGCTCTCCCTTTCGGCGCACTCCCTGTCATCGAGAACTGGCGGTGGCGGTGGCGGTGGCGGTATGGGCTTCGGCAAGAAGCTCAAGGCGCGTCTTGTGGGCGCCAAGTCGAGTGGATCCCTGTCACCGTCCCGCCACTCGCACAGCTACAGTGTCTCGCCCGTGTACACGCCACCGCCGATGCGCCGCTGTGCCACACTGCATCACACGCAGCCGGTGCGTAAAACGTTCAAGACGCTGCAACAGTTGGAGCGCCAAAAGCGACAGAGTCATGCCGCACAGGCGTTGACGTCGACGTCGACGCTGCCGCAGCTGCAGCGCATAATGGGCACCAACAAGACGTATTGGAAGTACGGCGCCAACTCAACGGCCGCCTCCATAGTTGGTCAGCGCGCCAGGCTGCAGCAGCAACAGCAGCAGCAGCAGCAGCCAAGCGAACTGGAGTCGAACAACTCCGACGAGCCCAACGCGGAGACACTGGAAACGGAGGCACCTGACAGCGCCACAGAGACGGGTTCGTGCAGCGTGCCGCTGCCGCAAGCGGACTCGAATGAGCTGCTGCGGCTTAGCCTAATGCTAACCGCAGCCAGTTCGGCTGTGACGGTGACTGCCTCGGCAGCGGCGGCAGCAGCAACTGGTGGGCCGGGCAGGCGCTTCCATCCCCACAGCGATGTGGAGGACGATGTCAATGCCGAAACTGTTGCTTACGAAGCTTTCCAGAGGCCCAAAAGCTTCGAGCGCGCGCTCTTACGAGGTGGCAGCTTAACATTAACAGCGCAAGAGAGCCACAGTCCCGGTCCGAGTCCCAATCGCAATCGGGCAATGCAATCCACAGGCGGCAGGCGAATATTAAAGTCCACTTCCCTCGAGGCCGCCGCTGCGGGGGAGAGCGCGGGTGCGATTGATTACCAACAGCAACAGCAGCAGCAGCAGCAACAGCAACAACAGCAACAGATTATTGGCCAGCCGTTGACCATGATGGGATTGCCAACGGCCACAAATCAGCTGGCTGAGCATCAAACGAGCGACGCTCGTTATCTGCAGCGGGAACGGGACATGGGGCGGGAGCAAGTTAAATATCATCAGGACTTAACTGCCGCCTGTTATGGCCACAATGCGTCGCTAGGTGGCGCCACCATTGACGATGAGCTGGAGCATCATATCAAGCACTGCTCGTGCTCCTGCAATCACATGGGCTACGGCAATTCAATGGACTACCAGGTGAGTGCTAACTGCATATGCTATTGCTCCTCCTCCTCCGCCTCCTCCGTCTCCATTAACGTTAACATTAACAGCACAGTTCGGCTTTCAGAAGTGCATTCCCTCGTAAATGATTCTGGCATGTAATTTTAATTGCACTCCTGCAGCTAGGAAACTGCTGTGTCTGGACGTGGGTGGGCTGCTGTGTCCAGCATTTGTAATGGTGGCACATTCAGTGGCCGTTACTTTCAACTTTCAACTCTCAACCTGCCAGTGCCCTGTTTACCAACACATGCACACGCTATCCAACTCATTATCATCACGTTGCTTTGTGGTGCGTTTGTGTTCACGGCCTCATGGATTTCTGGTTCTCAAGCAGGCAGACCGCCGCCCGGACAACGTTCTGTGGCTGCTTCCATGCAGGTCTCAATGCGTTTGGGGTCTCTATTGTTTGAACGTGAGTGGCCAAAGTAGTTGCCAACAAGTTTTTGTGTTTTTTTTTGTGCAAAAAATTGAATTCTCTTTTGATTCAAACAATACGTCCAACTTAATTAACTCGGAGCAAAGTTTATTTCTGCTACCTATATGTTCACCAATCTTAACTTTTTGTAGGGTTAAGGACCCATCTTAAGCAATTTGGTAACTAAATGAATAAATTGAAAGATCTCTCTTACACCCATTGTTTAGTCAAGAAGTGTCTGTTCAAATACTCTTCAATTTTTTGTAGGACATGCTCTTGAGACTAAAGGTTTTTCGGTAGCTTAACAACTTTTCAGGCTTAGAGATTAGAGCTATTTTCATCAGATGTGGTCTTAATTCAATATTCATATTTACTTTAAGAAAAACATAATAGAAAGTCATGGTATGTATATAATATTTTAGGATAACATTTGCTACAGTGTACTTTGCATGTTGTGTTACTAATAGAGGTCTTAAAACTTAATTACGTCAATTACTCGATCCATCCAAGTAGTTAAGGGGAGATGCGTCTAAGGGCTGGGGCGGTGCGATAG
Organism: Drosophila nigromelanica; assembly: GCA_004149465.1. Lineage (NCBI taxonomy): Eukaryota > Metazoa > Arthropoda > Insecta > Diptera > Drosophilidae > Drosophila > Drosophila nigromelanica. The sequence continues at coordinate 44,910 of SCDS01000055.1, forward strand.
CTACATTTATTTTCACATCAGCTGACCATCACTGCAGGGTGCTTTGAGGAGGTGTTAACGGTGTCCAAGTGTCAGCACTTACAGCGGTTACCACAGAAGTGGGCACTCCCGTAGGCACAGCGCTGGGCACGACCACGGGAGCGGGTACGCTAGGAACTGCGCCTCGATCCACGCTGTGCTCTAGGGACTCCAACTTGATATCGTTGTGGTTGTGAGAGGTCTTCAGACCCGCACTGGCACACTCCAAGGTGATGACGGAGCTTTGCTCTTCAGTTGGCTTGTACATGGCGGACGGTGATTCATCAAGCGCCTTCGTGACGTCTACGGGCTCCAACGGGTGGGTGGTATAGCTGTAAAGTGGTTCGCGATTCGAAAGTGGAATCATTGATAGCTACTTTAGCGATATGAGTGTAGAGTTCGCGGTTCAACAGGTTGCCCCATCACTTACCCTATCTCCAGTGGTATATACTCCGGTTGGTAATAGGCCGCCGCCGCGTTTTGGTAGAGCCCGTACTCGGCGCCAGATCCGTTGTGCCAGCTGCTAGCCGGATAGCTGAGCGCGGAGGGCGCGTTTAGTACGTTCGTGTACAGCTGGTGTGTGGGGGAGGTGGGCGTCGGATGGTATACTTGGTGTGTGGGTGCGCCGTATGTTTGTGGCGAGCCGGAGGAAGCTGCTCCACTCGCGTAGAGATCCGTCTGGGACATGTTGTACTGGTGGCTATGCGGCGTGAGGTGGTGTATGGTATACCCAGGCGAGGGCGTCGTGTAGCTCGGCGAACCGTTTGTGGGAGAGGGTGAATTGTGCGTGGCTGGAACGAACAGAGATTTACAGAGTGAGTGATGGACGTCATATGGATTCTATTTTTGGCTCACATACATATGTTACGGCTGCTGCACACATTCATGGGCATGGGTCCGGGCACACTGGTCGGACTCCAGTAGTTGCTGTTACCCTGCCAGCTGCTGGGGTAGGAGAATACCGATGCGGTTGAGCTTGCCTCCACTGGCACAAAGCCCGATTGCGAGTAGGAACTGGTGAAGCAGCCACTGGCACCGCTGCTGCCGCCGCTGGCGCTTGTGTTTGTACCGGTGTTGCTGCTAACCGAGCCGATTGACGACTGAAGACTGGTGGGTGTCTGTGGCGCCGATGGCGGCTGCGGCGATGACGAGGAGGCATTGCCCGCACTCCCATTGGAACCGGAGCCCGAAACAACGCGCGGCCGGCTGTACGGCGTCGTGCGGTTGGGCGCTGCGCTGCGTGTGGACAGAGAGCGTCCGTAGCGATCGCAGCTGGCTGACACGGCAGCGGAGGTGGAGGCTGAAGAAGGTGCCACCAAGGTATGCGTCTGTGCCATGGGCAGTGGGGGTGGGGGTGCGGCAACCGCAGCGGCACTCGCGTAGTGGGTGGGTGGAGGTATCAGCCAGCCGTAGTGGGTGTCGTGCGGGTAGAGCGTGTCTGGGCGCTCCTTGGCATCTAGAAAGGCCTTGGCGAACGGGTTGTACTTGATTTTGAGTGAGGTTACCTCCTCGTTCTGGTATGCTGTCACCGCAATGAACTGAGTCTCTGGAAACGGGTAGGTAACCACGTGCCGCTGCTCGGAACCTACTCGCACCAGGTGGACTCGTGGCTCGTATTTGTGCAATGAATTAAGCATTATCTGTATGAAACAACCAGTACAAATTCAGTGTTAGGAAGTTCCAAGTGTTCATCTCTGACTAACCTGGCCGTTTCCGTTGGTCTTGTTTGTCAACTTGACTTTGGCGAATGAAATCGGCTCCTTCATCCAATGGGCACCGAAATTCGGTGACTCGGGGTGTACATATATAGGGTTGGAGGGTGGCACCTCTGCCTTTCCACCGGGCACCTGTTTAGTGATACAAAACAAAAAAGTGTTAAACGTGAGAAAATTGCACAGATAAAACTTTAAGAAAAAGTAAGATGTGCTCTAGTCGGGACTGTTCGATTAGATAATACCCTGCAAGCTGCGCATTGTACTAAGCGGATATGATTCGTTTTTCCCCGCATCCTGCACTAAGGAAAATTCAGTTTTGAATAACTTCTTGTTCATTGTGCGATCTTAAATCCTAATTTTTAGAACGTAAAAGAAGCATTCAAATGTACTTAAAAACAAATGTGCTGAACATCTTAACAGAAGTATTAGCCGCATTTACTTTAATGTGAGGTTGAAATAATTTTATGTTATGCAACAACATGTGTATTGAACTTGGTGGCTCTAGCTCTTATAGTTTCAAGATATGATAAAACAAGTGAAAAGGCTCTAGTCGGGGCCGCCCGAGTTATCGAATAAAATTATAAACTTGTTCTGCGTATGATATATGCGAACTGAATGAGATCAGGATTAGCTTTCTAGCTTTTGTAGTTTCCGAGATCGCTGCGTTCATACAGACGGACAAAGGAACATACGGACATGACTACATCAACTCAGCTCGTCATCCTGATCAAGAATATATATACTTTATGGGGTCGGAGATGCTTCCTTCTGCCTGTTACATACATTTGCACAGAACCATTATACCCTTTTTTACCCATTTTCAATGGGTTCAGGGTATAAAAATCAATAAATTATTGTTATTTGAAAAACAGGCTAGAAATCGCAAAAAAAATTAAAAAAAATTTTGCATATGGTATTAGAGAATATAACTGAATAATTCGTAATATATATAATACGGACAGATGTATCTGGTGAAATCGACTCAGCTAAAGAGTTCATATACTTTATAGGGTAGGAGATGCATTCAAATGCGTGTTATATGTATTTGTAGAATATACGGTAAGTGGGATGATGTTTAAATGATGATGAGAGATATATTGAAGCAAAGCCCTTAAATTTATCAGTTTTTGCTGTGTTGTTGATTCCACATGGTTGATTAATTTATTCCATTTTAGTTATTTTAGTTATTTTAGTTATTTACTTATAATAAATTCTATTTATTGTCGTTCAAAAACGGAGCTTTATAGCTTCAAGGCCTTATGCTATGTTTAGAAATTTGCGTTATTGTGTAATCCACATACCCATTCGCCATTGACGTACTTCCAGCGATGGGTGTCGACCTGCACAAACTCCAGTAGAACCGTGTACATGGCAGCCGGGTCCAGGCCGGAGGCGCTGATTTTGACAACCGGAAACATTCTCCTGCAAAACAATGTGGAGGATCGTAATTAAAGTGGCTGCTCTTAGCTGTTATTTTAGAGATGTAAGCAATGAATATTCTATGGGCAAATAGACAGGTAAATGCCACAGCATTTCCATTTCTGTTTGCCGTTGCCCCTGCGACGGTTCTATTGAGGCCTATTCTGCTCTCTCGAGTGCTGCCATTTGGATTGGTTTGCGTCGCTGCCTTCTTTTCCCCGTTGATGTCGCTGTCGGTGTCGGTGTCGGTATCGGTGTCGGTGTCAGTTTCGGACAAATATTGAAACGCGCCGTCCGCGCACTGTTCCACAACAATTAGTACAAGATGGCGGCTGTTGCCGGGCCGCGTTAATTAGCACCTGCCCGGGTCCGGAGACCAGAGACTGGAGAGGTTCGGTCCAAGTTCTAAGCGCGTTTCGCTCACGAATGCATACACGCACACGCATATATATGTATATATTTAAATATGATACATGGGTAAATATTTTTAGATATTTCGAAAAACGTTTGCATGTAAACAAATACTTATAGACACATGTATGCACATATATTGTGTGTTTGTATGTATTGATGTACGTATGTATGTGCTTGTGTATGTGGAGCTATAGAAACGTTAACGCTTCATTATAAGGTGCAAACAGCACCACATGAAAAATCATTGCAGCAAAAACAAATGCGCAAAAAACTCATTGCCAATTTGCATAGGAAAACAAAATGCGCCGCAAAGCCAAAGTCGACGTAGCTGGCCACGTTAACTTCCATTTAACACGTTCCCCTACCTCAAGAAGGGCCAAGCAACAGGCTAACCGCCCAGCCATTGACTCACAACTCACCTGCCATTCTTGGTGACGATCATCTCGTTGGTCAGATTCTGAAAGCGCAGCCACAGCTCTCGGTCATCAAGCGAGACGCGCAAATTGCGATCCAGTTCATTGGGGCTTCCAGCGTCGCTCACGATGCGATGGCCGCCGCCTCCACCTGCTGAGCCCATCGCAACTGCACCACTGACACCACCCAGCCCATGTCCATGTCCATTGTGAACCGCGTGCTGCGGAGAGGGGGAGCCGCCCCCGTTGCCCGCCCCACCGCCAGCCGGCACATTTCCATTAAGGCCGGTTGTGGGATCCACGGCGGACAAGATATGCGATGTGGTCATGTCTACTGCAGAAATAAAACAGAAGAAACCACTTGTTAGCAAAACGCTTCATAAAAGTCAATCTTCAAAGTGCCACAAGCCATTAAATAATCAACAGCAAAGGAAGATAAAACAAGATAGCGTAAATATCATTTAGGAGCCGAAGTTTCAATACGCTCCTATTTCGGCTATTCAAATGCTTTCTTCATACCGAAGGTATGACTATGTAAAAAATGTTGATTTAAGAAAAGTAGTATAAATTTATATACTCAAAATCATAAGTGAACTGAACCGGGCTTGTATCAGAAATTTAAATTTATTGACTGCAAACCGAGCATTAAAACGAACGTTGATTTAAGAAATCACTTTTCAGGCAATTTCACTGATTTTCATAAATTAAAAAAAAAAAAATAGAAACTCTAAACTTTAGTTACTTTAATTCTTGTTTATAATTGAAATTAACGCTAATATGTTAAAAATAAATATTAAGATATGTATTAAAGATATAAAGTAGTTCAGTATAGACTAAAATCGAAAACAAATGATGCAACTTTAATATCAGAGTTGTTCAAATACCGTGTTTATGAAGCGGTCTGGGATATTACATTGAAGATGGTTGACCTGCCTGACGGACGACTCATCCCAGCACTTTAAACATTTACAGCACTGGCCCGGGCGCATTAGAAGAATGGCCGGGCCGGAATGTCTGTTGTCGGCTTTTAATTATATTGCACACTTTAGCTATGCTTTGCCCATGCCTGAGACTCCAATTCAGACTCAGACTCCGACTCATGCTCAGACCTCGGAGCTCGAACCTCGGACGCGGACTTGGATGCTGGCTGGCCATAAACAGCGGGCACCCTTTTTATTTATGGCCGTGGCAACAGTAACAAACACCTCTGTTTACTCCGGGTCCGCAGCCGCTGCCGCTGCCGCTGTCTTTGCCGTTGTTATTGCCACGGCCCGGGACGGTACTCGGATTGTAAGCGCGGCGGCGAGAAAAAGACATGCGCTTTAAATCGGCTTGGTGATGTCTATATTCTGGTCTGGCACTGAAAGTGTTTCTCGCAATGTTTTGTAATCATAAATTAACAAAATGTATTAATTGTTTTGTTTGTTTTTATTGAGCTACGAAATTGGAGGTGAAATGCCGACATTGGTGGTTGGGCAACTGGAAGCAGCTGACTCCAACCCCAAAGATTCAGCTAGGATTTTATGGAGGCAACTTCAGATATTTGAAATATTTCTGAAATATTTAGAACGTATTGTTATTCATTTTGATCCCAAATTTAATGGTTTGTCTAAACTTTTGTTCATTTGACGTGGTTTTGATTTATTTTGAATTATCTAGCTGTTTTTATGAAAAATGTGCAATAAAATCTCCACCGTAATAACCGAAAAGATATCTTAAATCGTGATTGAATCAGTTGATGATATAGACGGTGGCAATGAGCTGCATACCCAAGGAACTAATCAATTAATTAGGTTGCCATCTTGTAATATATCATAATAAAACACGCAGTTTATCTTGTCAACTAAATACAAAAATAATTTTAGTTGTTCTCGTTCAAATCTGCTATATGCATAATTTCATTTTCTATTCATACTCATTTCATTTGAAATAACGCACGTCTATCTATACATATCTGTCTACCTATGTACCCAAATTTACCTAGTACATATGTATGTATTCCACATCAGTCTGCACCGGGCCTAATGAAAAGCCGTTTCTGTTGCTGTTTAAACACGCGTCGGTTTGTGCTTACCTATATATGTGTGTATGTGTGTATATATATGTACTTTAACTTTAACATTTGATGGCAGCCATGACGCTTTTAGATGTACTCTTACCCCAACCATTTTGTGATGTTGATTTTTGAATGATTTCGTGACTTTGATGTTTACTCAGACCATTTTAGACACCCTGCATGAGGGTATTTAAATTTAGAAATGATGTTTGTCACACTTAGCAAAAGGCTTCAATCGACGTACTATTATTTATTTACTTTAATATATTTTCAGTGCAATTAAATCTGTATTTAAATAAATTGTATCTTTCATCCTATATGATGCTGTCTTTCCTTTTGTTACGCATATTTCCGCTTTAAACTAAACCTTTTATTTTAACAGCATAAAAAAAACCTTACGCGCATAAGTTCAAACCGAATAATAAATTTTAAGTAATTGGTATTGTAAAACCAAACCAATTGCATCTAATGCAAATGCAGTTCAAAGGGGCGATCCTATCGAAGTGCAAAAGTAGGCGTGCCAACATTTTTCGGTTTAATCTGAAAACTGTCCGCCTAACTTGGTAACTCTAGCTCAAAAATATATAGTATACAATTAGTTTTTGCGATCTTCAGGGGAGGTCATCAGTGAAAAATTGTATATATAGCTTCAAAACTGAGCGAAATATATAGATTAATTCGATTTGCCCCAGTGGGCGTAGCCAATTTATGTTAACACTTTATATGACGCGGGTATATATTTTAAGTTTTAAGTTTCTATGTTAAATAGCGGCGAACTTGAATTGCTTTCATACGAGCAGACCGACGGGCGGACAGCAACAAGTACATTGCATAAACCAAAAATACTTTTGTACTTAATTAAAAAATTAAAAAATAATACAAATTATTATAAGTTGCATGACCCAAGATGGCTCCTTGTACGTTGAAATAGTCTCCAAAAAATTTAGTCATGCTTCAGCTAAACTTATTTTATTCAAACATTCAAATTTTGTTAAAATTGAATTAACAGTAAATATTGTGAGTTCATTGCGGTTGCACTCTGAACCTGCTGCTGGCGGGTGGTATTGTCAGTGGCAGTCGCAGTGGCCGTGGCAGACACTGGAAGCTTATCGGTGGCAATTCAACAGATTTGCTAAATTTCACACTTCATTTTACACGGAAATAAACCAGATTAAATTTAGCCTCTGGTTGTGAGCCACATTTAGCTAGATCGGTCACATGCAGAAGAATGTGACACGAAGTCCACATAATAACAAAAATGACCTAAGGTAATAGATTAACTGTTTTAAGGCGTTATTATCACACTTTTGTTTTCTGCACACTTTTGCTTGGCCAACACCGTTGATAAACGCACTTTATGAGACGCATACTAAAATTTTGTACAAACTGTAATTAATTAGTAAGCATTTGTCAAGTACTAAACTCGGAAGCTCAGCGCCGGGGGGCTACGGGTAGGGGCCCACGTATTACCATAGCGGGGGAGGAATTCTTTGGTTCTTTTGATTGCTATTTAATAGGATAATTTTCACATGCGTCGTAATTGGTTGGCATAGCTGAGTTGGCCTGTGTGGGTACCCCCTATTATTGTTGTCAGGCCGATTAAAATGCCTGCGGCCGTGCCGGCAAGAGCAAATTCTTATGCCCCTCCTAATTTGCGTGTGAACATTTAGGCAGGCCACGTCTGCGTTTCCAGCCCCTACCAGAGTCGCGTGGGCTGCTGGCGCTGCTGTTTTATATTATTAGAGTCATTATTAGGATCATTAAGATGAGTTATTGTCACTTGCTGGTTTTATTTTGGAAGTGTTGAATGATTTTTGGGTGTCAAATTTGGTGTTTTGTGAATTTTGGCGCTTTAGCATTTTGTTTGGTTTTAATGTTTGATTTTCACACATTTGTTTAAATAGGATTGCCAATTGAAGATTTGTATTTGCAGCTCAAAATATTAAAATAAAGCCATAAAGGAATAAAGTATGTTATCACACAACTCCCAGCCTACAGATTTGTTATATATCTTAAAAATGTTGGTGAATCCTGGTAGATTTCTACTATACTAAGACTAACTTTATGACGTCCGTCTGGTCTTAAATATTTTTTAGATAGACCCGCGTCAGATAAAGTGATTGTAATTTCTTACTACACACTTTTAATAGCTTTAGATGACAGTGACTATTGTGTATATGCGTAAGAAGAAATTTTTCCTATAAAGTATTTATTTTCTTGTTCAGGGCAACAAGCAAATTAAGAACTTATCAATTTTAATGTAAGCAATATATATATCAGAGTACGTTCAATCGGAATCTTCGGTCGTAAATTTTAGTTGACAGCACCATTATGTGAACTAATACATATATTTTCAGAAAAAGTTAATGTTTAGCTTTTCAGTTAGTGAAAAGATAACAGTTCTTTGAAGCGAAACAATCCTAAATAATATAAAGTATCAAACAAAACGGCGAGAGCACATTAAAGGTCTACAATTTCTGGTATCATATTTTGTGACGAAGGATATTTAATTTAATATATAACAAATTTCTAGTTATAATCAAAAATATATGGGCATTCTACACTTTACGCAAAAAAAAGATATATAACTTTTCGAGATGTGGCGAATACCCAACTATTTTTTATAAATTAAAATTTTTCATATGTTATCTGTATCTGTATCTTCCTGTATCATCTGTGAATTGGAAACTTGGAATGTCAGTTTTAACGTGGAAAATCGGAGAACTAATGTTCTTGGTTCATGAAAGGAAATAAGCCCACAAAGTTTCAGAACGATATCTCAACGCGGATCATCTAATATTTGGATACACGTTAAAAATTTGATTTATAAATAAGTTTTTAACGGACTATTTATTTAATATAGTTACCATTATACGTATATCCGAAACACAAAGTTGTACCTATATTAATAAATTACTGAACGTCCCCAATATCCCCATAAGATCCAAAAGTTTTAATTTTGTCGTAATCACTTACAGCTTCACATCTAATGAACCTATAAGCTATGAAATAATGTTGTATGTACGAAATCTTTCATCCGATCTGATGACTATTATAGCAAAACTTCAAAAGTCCGTGTACATATTGCTTGTCGCTTTTTGCACCCTTGGTTGTTCTCCGCCACTAGCGCGTACTATCGTCTTTCTTTTATTTGAGAATCTTATTATAATGGGATCGAGAGTAATTTCTTGCCACTTTTTTAACTTTCTTAAATTTTAATGCGGCTCTAAGAATTCATTGGCTAGTTTTTCATCATTAAGATACAATTTTACTGATAATACAGAGGTCGTACATAAAGTAATCACATTTTTCATCCGGTGTTACTTTAAATTAAATGAACTCAATATTTATATATACATATACATTTATATACATGGGTTCTGAAAATTTGTTTTCTTTTGAGTTCCTTTTCTTAAATGTTAATGTAGAGGATATAGGTAATAATACATCACTATTTATTGCAAATACATTGGTATTGAGAAAATAGAATATTTCTTAATATTTTAACAGTCACGTAATATTGACTGGATAATCTATTACTTAATCAGTTTTTTTTTTAATTTTAATTTTTAATTTAATTGTTTTTAATTACGCATTCAATATTGGTGAGCAGATGTAGTATTTTCGGCTTAAAATTTAAATCTTAAGCCTTAAAACAAACTTACAAATTTATAACAATATGTCCGGCTCGCACCGGCGGTGATAATTTTGTAATCCTTTATTGAATTAAAATTAAATTTAATTTTCTGCGAATTTTAAATCACGCACTAAGCCACACACTAGACACAATCACTATTTAAGTATTTTTCAAATTTTTTTTTTATTCGGTCACAATTTACTGAAAGTTCGCCGTTACTTATTTATCGGACACCAAAAGGAAGGGAAAATCGCCTAACGCTTGCACCGATTTCTGTGAGACTTTTCGAGTTGCCGTCGTCGATTTTCGGGCCGCCGTCGAGTGCGTTGTTTGCGTTGCCACCGTTCCCTAGCTAATGATTGACGATCGGTGCTAATTTTTTCAACCATCACAAGCCGTGCTTGCTTTTTAGTAGTCGCTGTTCGGGCTTGCCTCTATTTCTCTTTGGCCGAATTGTTGTTGTCCATGCCATCTTGTTTACGCGTTTGGCTCAATGGCTGATTCAACTCTTTCTCAGCCATTGCCGACGAATGCCAAGGTATTGTTAGCTCGCTCGCACTTGCGATCAATCACGATCAGCGCTGAGCGATATTCGCTTAGCCACACCTTCTAACAGGTATGCACGAGAAGATAACGTACCTCTCGCTCCATCTTACGGCGCGCCAACGTTTTAGACCCGGCAGCAGGTAGAAGCCTCATTTCAGGTTTCCGATTTTCAGCATCATTCATAAGCACGAGCGTCGTTCGTTCCATGCGTTCAATCGTGATCGCTGCCTGACCTCCTAGCACACTACAGAGTCCGAAGATGGCAGGCTTCAGATGTGTCCTGAGAGTCCAGAGTCTCTCGCGCTGTCTCTCTTTGAGCTTTACATGCGCCAGTTATTAAGTGCAAGGTGTTTTAAAAAATTACGAAATAAACTGATATTCAGCCACCTAAGCCACAGACCCACTACGCAGTGTTCGTTACTTTGACCGCCGACTGAGTGGATTCGATTTGTTTAGACGCTCGTTTTGTGCTTTTGTTTGCGCAACCAATTAAAACTTTGTATTTTTTTCCACGGCGTTTGTTTGTTGTTGGCCTGCGTCTGTACCTAAAACTGGTTTGCCGTTCGTAGCATTTTTTTCTACACACTTTTTTTTGTTAAATTTTCAGCTGAATTTCGAGTTGTAAACATTTAACCGCAAAAGTGTATTTATATAAGTATGCATGTAGCTGAAATATGAATATGTACTGACCAATATATCCATGTGCACTAACTTGCTTTGGGGCAGAGCTGCATGGTGGAGTTAACACACCACCAAAATTGGCGCACTCGATTTAATTTGACCGTGAATTATTCAAATTTCAGTTGAATACTATTCAAATTTGTATTTGCTGATAAATAAATTGTAAAAGGTATTACAATTTAGATGAATATTATTAAAATGCGTATATTATTTCAAAGTGTTGAGTTAAGTGTAAATCTGATTGGAAGCTCTTCAAATTAATCGGTAGCTAAGCCAAATTCATGTTAATTTAAACTTATACATTACCAGTTGTCTTTTTATATATTTTATATATATTTAACTATATATGTATTTTTTTTATCTTGGTAACGGCTTATCAGTTTCAATTCCAAATCGAAGTTGTAGTTTCATATTTTTTCTGTAAAACGTTCTGATTTATTTTCGGGTGATATTCACATAAGGATATTTCAATAAACTAAAAAATACAAATGTAAAACGAAAAATTGAAATTGTATCCGTTGTATTAAGAGCTGTTCAATTTTGGTTTCAGAAGAGAACGGCTTACACTTTGAGTGATGAGGAGAAATCGGTATTACACATTGTTGTATCTATAAGATGCCGAGCGCTTTTGCTATTGTTTTTTTTCTTTTTTGAAATTATTTATAACTTGTTCGTGTTTTTAAAGATCACGCGCCTTTTCAGTGTTTCGATCGATGTATTCCTCTTTCTGAATTCACCGCCGCGTGTCAATGGACCGCCACAGTTGGGCTGGGGGATTGGGGAAATATGTTGATCACTCTGTGGCGCTGAAAGGTAAACAGAGCCATGGCTATGGCTATGGCTATGGCTATGGCTAAAGGCCTACAACACGGCAATAAACGCGGGTAAATGAGAAGAATCAACAAACTATGAAATTGAATAAAAAGAAATCAAACGGGAAAAAGCGCTGTAAACATATCATATCTAAAAGCATAGACAGCATGACCAAATGAATCTAATATATTCCCCAGCAAATTCAATTTGTTAAATCGAGTACACAATTAATTTGTACCTCATTTCGTTGCTCTTAGATTTTTATTAAAGAAGACGAGACTGTCGCATTTTCATTAATAAACCGATGTGTCCAGTTCTTGGGAAGAATAGTCTATTGGTTCCGATTTTGGACTCGTGGCGGGTCTTACTCGGAAACGCAACCTCAATTTATTTTTGCCACGACCTTGCCCTAATTATTTACCACACCGTATTTTAGTAGCGTTTTGTGCCATTTAATGACGAATCCTTTCTGCTTGTGTATGCAAACAATTCAAGTTTATGGTGGCCTAAGCGAATTTCCCCGCCTCAATTAGGCTGAGGTTGTAAACTCATAAACCGACACACACGGAATCGCACATGCGCTCGTCCTGGTAGGCAGGCAGTCAGATAGCAGGCTCACACAAAGGATCTACAAGCAGGCCGACAGCTATTAGGTGTCGGAGCTGCTGTGCTGCCGTCGGGAATACCCACGGAAAAAGCAATACGCTCGCCCAAGTTCAAGTTTAAGTTCGAGTTTGTGTTCCAAGTCTTTCGTTTCTCACCTTGCTTGCCCCTGGCGCTGTCTAGGACTTGCCTACCTATACCCTGACGGCTTGTACCGTCTATTTGCCCATGGAAGACCACTTTTGCATATCGCGATGAGCTAGGCTGGCTTGTTTAGATTGCATGTTGGCTGTGCCCTCGTCTCGCCGGGCTAAAAAGCGGTGTAATTCGTGTTTTCGTTTCTCTTAAGTATGTTTACACTGCCGACATGGGCATGGCCCAAACTCCGACTGTGGACTGTGCCCCTCGCGGCAACCCCTCTCCGAAGTCCGTTTGCTGTTTGCCATGGCAATCAACTGTTTGCAACCGTCGCCATTGCCGACTTCTTTGAGTTCGCTTGCGTTACCGCTGGGAGGATTTCCATGGAAATGGGTAGCTTTTTGTTCGGCCAATGCTAAGATGACGTCGATGATAACAATTACAGCTAGTACTAGCAACAGTGTTACTCGGCAAATGGCAGCTGAAAAAACAAAAAGATCTTGATTGCAAATTAAGCAAAAAGAAAACTGAACAGAACTTAAAAATAAGATGAAGCAATAGTTTTCTAAAATAAATTTGGAAAATGAATTCTTGCATAACTCAAAAAGTAAGAGTATGATCTTTATGTAGAATGGTAAGTGCAAGTCTGTAGTAGAAAAATTGCGTATTCAAAATACGAAAATTTAAAGTCTTCTAGCTTTTATAGTTTCCGAGGTCGACGCGTTTAAACAGACGGACGTGTAGACAGACAGACTAGACTGTTGGTCAACTCGGTATACAGTCAGCACACAAAAAATAATTTTTTTTTTATAAATCTTAGGAACGGTTAATTCATAAGATGATGCGTTGAAATTACTGTAACTGTTGCTTCCAAACAGTTTTTTTTTCATCTGAGCTTTCTGCGATTTTGTGTTCAAAATTAAAATTATGTTTGGAAATCGTAATTTTTGGCGAAATTGCAAGAATAATAGGCAAAGCACCTTCCACCATACACCGTTTGATTAAAAACTATCAAAACACTAGGGATTTGTCTCCAAATCAAAGAACGCTGGAAGGTCAAAATTCTGACACCCCAAGAAGAGCGAAATTGTGTGTCTTCTGTTCTAAAAAATCCACGAGCAACTTCCACAACATTTTGCCAAAACATTGAAGAAGCGACTCATAAAAAGTTTGGGCCTAAACTATACGAAATTACCTGTTTAATGCCGGTTAAAATGGTAAAGTTGTACCATCTATTTAGGCCGCTAACAAAAAAAAAAAGCGAAGAGTTCGCGAAACTTCATGTAAATAAGCCTGACTCGTGTTGGGAGAACGTAGTATTTAGTGATAAATGTAGTCTGGAAATTGTTAAGAAAGTTATAAAAAAAGAGCTAAAACTGCTATGGAGTCGTAGATGTCCCCTTCTGCCTGTTACATACTTTTGCATAAAACGTAATTTACACATTTTTTAAAGGTTTAGTGTATAAAAAATCTATTTGAATATACACTCATCCATGGCATGCGCAGATCAAGTTTGTTTCAAGTGATCGATAACACCTACCGCTTCCTAAAACTGATAAAAATCTAAAACAACCTAAAAATTTATAAGCCTATTTCTATAATTATGGGAGCAAGAAAGGCTAAAATTGGTTTAAATGACTACTTGATTATATATCGGTTAGGAAAAACAGAAGTTATTAAAGAAAACGGGTGGTAAAATTAAAAAAAGTGTCACTAGCCAATTAGCAGCAAGGGCAAGAGTTTCGTTAGCGATTTTGTAGTATGCTGTTAGTTTGGAAACTATTTTAGAATTAATTTTCCATAGAGTCTAGGTGTGTGTTTGTGTATGTGTGATCTTCTTTATGTATGAATTCAAAGTGGCATATATTTTTGTCACTTTAATATCAAATCCAGTTGTCAGGTCAGTTTAAATGTAGTAGACTTTGCTTACGTAGTAAGTAAGTATTGTTAAGTCTCCAGGAGATATTGCTAAAGATACACTAGCACACAAGAAAGTAAACAAATTTTGCAGGTTTTTTACGTAATGTATCATTTAATAATACAAAGACAATGTATTATACGAACTGCATTTGCCAACTATTTCGGCTCCCGGCTGTTGCACAGATCCCGGGAGCTACGCAATTCTAACACCGAATACGCAATGAAAGACCACAAGTACGATGCTATTGTGATTGGGGCTGGTGGCGCTGGAATGCGTTCTGGGTTCGAGCTGGCGAAAAATGGATATAAAACTGCGATGCTGTCAAAACTCTTTCCCACACGTTCGCATACGGTGGCAGCACAAGGCGGCGTAAATGCTGCACTGGGCAATATGGACAAGGACGACTGGAAGTTCCACTTCTACGACACAGTCAAGGGCAGCGACTGGTTGGGCGATCAGAATGCGATCCACTACATGTGCCGAGAGGCGGAGCAAGCCGTTTACGAACTCGACCAGTTTGGCATGCCGTTTTCCCGAAATGATCAAGGCAAGATTTACCAGCGGCCCTTTGGCGGACAGACACTGGGATATGGCAAGGGTGGCGTAGCTAGGCGCGCCTGTGCAGTGGCTGATCGCACCGGACACTCCCTCATTCACACGCTTTTCGGGCAGACGCTGAAGTACCGTGATTTGTGTCATTATTACATTGATTATTTTGTGCTCGATTTGATCATGAATGGTTCCCGCTGCCTGGGTTGCCTGGCCTGGAGCTTGAACGACGGGACGTTCCATCGCTTTATCGCCAACAACACTGTGGTTGCGGCGGGAGGCTGTGGACGCGTGTATTTTTCAACCACCGCCGGCCACACCTGCACTGGAGATGGCAATGCTTGGGTATCGCGCGCCAAGCTTCCGTTAATGGACATGGAGTTTGTACAGTTCCATCCCACCGGTATTTATGGGGCGGGCTGTCTTATAACTGAGGGTGTGCGCGGCGAGGGCGGCTTCTTTGTGAACTCTAAGGGCGAGCGGTTCATGGAGAAATATGCGCCCAAAGCCAAAGATTTAGCATCGCGAGATGTGGTGGCGCGTGCCATGACAATGGAAGTGTTGGCAGGAAATGGCTGTGGACCGCTCAAAGATCATGTCCACTTACAGCTGCACCATATCGATCCTAAAATCATTGCCAGCCGTCTGCCTGGTATCAAGGTAACGGCCAGAATATTTGCCAAGGTGGATGTCACCAAGGAGAACGTGCCGGTGCTGCCGACGGTGCACTACAATATGGGCGGTATACCCACCGATTTCATGGGCAGAGTGCTCACACTGGACGATGATGGCAATGATCTGATCGTTGAAGGACTCTATTCCTGTGGAGAAACCTCATGCGCCTCGGTACATGGCGCCAATCGCTTGGGCGCCAACTCTCTGCTCGATTTGATCGTCTTTGGACGCTCATGTGCATTGGATATCGTAGCCAAAAGCTGCCCAGGCGATACGCCACCGGACGTGTCCGACAAAGACACTGAAGAGTCCATGGACAACTTCCAAAAGTTGCGCAACGCCGATGGGGACACTCCAACGGCCGCGATACGAGATGCGCTGCAGCGCACCATGACCACGCATGCGGCGGTCTTCCGGGAGGCCAAGCTGCTTAAGCAGGGACTCGATAAGGTCTTCGAGCTGTGCCAACAGTTTAAGGACGTCAAGGTGTTTGACAGAACCTTAGTGTGGAATACGGATCTCGTTGAGACCCTGGAACTGCAAAATTTGCTGGCCAATGCTGTGCACATAGTCACCGCCATGGAAAATCGCAAGGAGTCGCGGGGCTCGCATGCTCGTGAGGACTTCAAGACGCGATTGGACGAGTACGACTACAGTTGTCCAATTGAGGGGCAAGAGAAGAAAGCGTTTGAAGATCACTGGCGCAAGCACACTTTGACCTTTGCCGAGGGCGACGAGGGCTGCATCAACATCAAATACCGTCCCGTCATTGACACAACTTTGGATGACACAGTGAAGTCCATACCACCGGTTCCGCGTACATACTGAAATAATAGCGGTTCTCCTCAGGATCGGACGTGTGGGCAAATCAGATAGGAATATTAGCAAGAAAGAGTATTATTGAAACGTCGGTCATAGAGACTTTCGGATATCATTGTACTCCATACATATCAAGATTAAATTTTCTATTCTCTTGCAGGGAGTATTATGTTGTGTATCTCATTGAAAAATACGTATCCATGATCACAGTTAAGTACAGACACGTGGCGTCTATATGTCATGTATCTAAAAGGGTACTTGATCTTTGGCACCCGGAAAACTACTGCTATTTTCTGCAATATTCCGTATTTTTTTAAGTAAAGTAGTTTAGCATATTGTGAGAAAGAGTATACCGGTCCCAGTTCGTCTATCCTTATAAGCGTATTGCTTTTTTTCCGACCTTATAGAGTTTTAATAGTTTTTACTTACAGTAAAGAATTTTGTATCTTCCTTTAAAGCTAAAATGAAAATTAAAAATTTCATTTTGGAATGTGAGCATGCGTTATGAATCTATGAATTAGAAAATTTTCTTGTGAACATATTACTAAAGTTGATTAAACCCTGTTAGAAGATCGAAAGTTTTAGACTAGGAGATATCCATATAGATAGCCATAACATGCATTTGAAGATTTTTTTAACATAGTTTTAAGCGTAGGGTGTTCCAAAAATTTTCAAGACGTATTCATGTGGAGCATGTAACCAAAAAAACAATGGACAAGTTATTTGAAATTTTATATTTTTGTATAGAAAATCATATATTCCAACTTTTTTATCCTCTATCTTATATAGTAGATTCTATGTGTTTCATATCTAAACTGTGTACATATACATATATCACATTCATGTGTAATTTCATTGACGATAAGAGTAAACATTTTTTTAAGAGTTTGTGTTTATTGCATTGGATCAAAAAATACAATATTTTGTTTTGACGAATATCTATGTGTGTGTATGTATTTTTTGAAGTAAGTACAAATTTGTGTTACGGCTGCTCAGAGCTGAACAGGGTATTCTTAATCGGCCTATTTCCGGAATTAAGCGACTCTGTCTTGTTTTATTTAAAGAGCATTTATATTAGCACCAAGTTTATGAACATGTTCAGCCTGTTTCGGCTGCGCACTGCATTTATATTGGGGGACAGACAGAGGGAGGTGGCCATTGCCTGTCCTAATGACCACAATAAATTATATTCATTTAGGATCGTTTAACATATAGGAAAAGAGAGCAGAGAAGCTGCTAAAGAAATAATTTATAGCTGTTGAAAACTTAACATGTTCATTTGGCCACATGTGTGTGGGCTTTGTTAAGGATTAAATCTATGAATGTTGGTGTTCGTGTTTGTGTTCGTGCTTATATGTACATGTGTATGCCTGGACAACAAATAAAAAGCCAACAACAAGCTGGTCGTACATAAATACTTTGCCCACACAACCAACAACAACAAAATGGAAACCCCCCAACAATTTACCCTCCCCCAATCCAAGATCAAGTCCATGCACAAACTATTTACTATGTGCCACATATGTACATTGTGTGTGGTGGCAGTTGTGGGTTGTTGGGTGGTGTAGTTCCACAGTGGTTGCTGTAGGAGTGTTTTGCTGTTTGGTGCTGCTGCCAGCAACGGCACAGAAATTACAGTTGCACACACATTTGCCTCTGTTAAATTGTCTCACAACCGATACAAAGTGACCTTTTTCATTTATTTTTATGATCCCTCCCATCCTGATATATGCGTTACCTCACAGCACCCGACTCTACTCCTGTTCAGCCCATAAAAAATGACCAGCAAATATGGGCTCCAAATAGCAACTACGAAAAGTTCGTTGGATGATTTCTTGTTGCCTTCGCAGCAGGGAAATGTATTCGCACTGTGTGCCTTTTGTTCACCTAACAAAATCGTTTGTGGCCTGTGCAAGGCACAGTGCTCTGACGTGAATTTGAATGAAAGCTTTGAATGTTTTAAAACATAGTTAGAAAGTAGAACAAAAGTGTTTCTAGATAATATTTAGGAATTCTCAACAATTTTTAAAATTAAGAACTACTGCAGTTTCGAGAGTGTTAGAACATTTTTAAATTCTATCCATAATGGTTAAAAAAAAGTTAGTTTGTGCAAATGCGTGTAACAGACAGAAGAAATTCGATTTAGCCATTTCTGTCTGGCGGTCTCTAAAAAGACGGACTTGAAATTCCAAACACTACGAATTGTGCGAAAGCAACTAGCAATATTATATTAATAGTGTATTCCATACGAATCACAATTGTATATATAAATATATATAGATCGCTTTATTTGCTTTATATCAAACTTGGTACTTATATTCTAGTATAACACACAGATATACACAATATTTGATGCTTTGTTTAAGTCATGAAAACTAAAGTCGGCAGCTTGCACAGTAATTTTGAGGATATATATGAATTTATTACAAATGTTTGGAGTTTGAAGGTGTGTACCGGCAGTTCACAGCTAGATACAGGGTATATCTTAGTCATGCACTCCCGACTAGGGAACTCTTCTTTGTTTGTCGCTCTGCTTGTGCATCACCTTTGTTGTCTAGCGCAGTGCTTTGGGGGCTTATCTTTGTTTAGTTCTTACCCTCAAAAATTCTCATATGTGTGAACTTTGCTGCAAATGGGGAGTACTTTTGGGTAGTTTAACCCAATCGTCTGCTTCGACAAGTTTGTTTTCAGCATTGTTAGCGACGAGCTTTCATTTCCATTTGCACTGCTTTGGAGCAAACCGAATTAAAGTCTTTTCTAAGCACCCACATTTTGAAACTTTTTTTATTGTCTGTGGTCCTCTCTGGTTAAATTCGAGAAACTATTTTAGTTATGTGAAACTGCAAATCATTTCGGGATTGGCTTGTTTGTTTTACTTTGTTTTACATTTGTTTTAGGCGTTGGGCTTTGTTTCACCTGGCATTTGCGTACCCTGTACTCCAAATTTAAAAGGTATCCCCACTGCTGACTTTTATCAAAATACTTAAATCATTAAACTTTAACAGCTGTGAGTATATGACATGACATCACAAATAAAAAAGTAATAGGTGGTCAAGTAGTTTATTAATACTAATAAGAGTACCATAAACATTATACGATTATTCCAACTAGCAATATATGTTTTTGAATATCTCACTAATACTGTGCAGAAAATGACTAACAACTAGTTGTAAAAAATGCTTTCGTTAATAAATTATACGTTTTTTCAGCTAAGTGCGATTTATTTATGCTAGGACCTAATTTATCTCTCTCCGGTATGCACAGTCCGAAATTTATGCGAAGTAGAATTAAATTCCAGCACATGCACAAGTACGTGATGCAGGCATTTCAAGTGTAATAGAATGTGGATTTTTATTATTTAGTTTCCCACATGAAACTAGTTTGGATGATGTGAAATACACCGTTGTTTATGTCAAGTGTTGAACGTGTTGTTGAAATAATCCGAATAATTGTCATTTGATGGTGCTGATACATTCAGGTATCAGTTGTTTCATTTCAATTATCACGCAAAATTATCAATTTCTCACTAATTGCAACACTCTTTAAAATTTATTTTTCGAATCAAATACTTATTTCGTGTACTCTTTGTAACTAACGGGTTATGATTAAAATATGCGTTTTTCTCAAATCTTGCAGACTTTTATGTGTCGCTTTTAGGAACTCTTTCACTCACTCGTTTGGAACGTGGATTACTCCAACTTAGAAATGCATTGCTTTTGCTTGGCTCTCACCTGGGCGTGTGTGTTTATAGTCAAATGAGTTTTGCATAAACAAACATACGGAAATACTTTTCTCCTTTGCCAGCTGCCGAACGGAACGCTCGGCTGGGGCACAGGTAGATCGGGTACCTCAGCAGCATAGACGAGAGCGAAGTACAACAAGACTGAGGAATCAGTGAAATGTTAGAATTTCAAAACGAGAAGCCACAAGAAAAGTAAAGCCATTCTGGAATTTGTTATCATGTTGGTGATTTTTCAAGTTTTCAAGTGTATGTACTCTATATCCAACATTGATCTGGAGCTGGAAACATGCCGGCTGATTTTGTACCCAAGATAAAAACGCGCTTTAAAATCACGTTTTCTTTTTGGGGATTTCTGGAGCTTACCGTTTACGGTTTTCCCATTTCGTGCTGGCTAACGTGAATCATGAGCACTGCCAATGGTGTGTCCAGTATGAATAAAAATTGCGGGCGCCAGCTGCTTGTTTGCTACTCGCCCTGACTGTAGTGCATTTTCATTAATGACTTCGCAGGGTCTTTCATTTTTGGCTCTTTGTTTTTCTTGCTCCATTGTTAGCAGCCGGCAAAGATGAGCATGGAAAATATCAAACAATAACAGCAATAATAGCAGCAACAAAGTTCTCTTGCAATTTCGCAGGACTCGCCACAGCCCGCCCAACACTTGGGACGAGGAACTCGACTGCACCGTTCGTTGCTTTTTGTTTTGCCAAAATTTAGTTTATTTCACATTTGTATTCATTTGTTTCGAGTTTTATTTACCCAGCAAAACAGCAACGAGCATATACATACATACATATACACCCTCGAATGTGTGCGTACGTTCAATTTAGTAGAATTCTGAACGGGAAAATTCTGGCAAATGCATTGCACTCCTCCTGCCATGTCCTATGGAAACATTTCTGCTCAGGTTATTGGCTCACGTTTGGGCGGTTGCCGTAAATAGCTTCCTTTGTTTTACGGATATTAAATCATAAGCTATTTTGTAGACACCTTTAGCCAATATATACTAGTGCTTTAGTTCGGAACTCCCGAATAAACGATGCCCTGAACCACATTCTACACAAACGCAAAATAAATTTTAAGAAAAAGTCTTTAAAAGCTAATGAATGTCTGTGGATGTGTGTATGTATGTATGCTATATATGGATGGTCTGACGATCAGACAAACGGACATGCCTAGATTGACTCGGCTAGTGATGGTGACCAAGAATATACATATGTACTTTATGGGGTCGGAGATGTCTCCTTCTGACTGTTACATACCTTTGCATAAATTCATTATACCCATTCTAACCAATTTTAATGGGTCAGGGTATAAACAGACCAAACTCTTCCCAAACTTAAGCAATTTTGGTTAAGATACTATGATTTTGGTGTAATAAATAATAGTAAATAATTATAAATAATAGTAACATTGCTTCCTTGAATATGAAACAAGTTAGATTGCTCTAGCCGGGACCGCCCTACTAGGAGATACCCTGAACCCAGCATTTAACACATACACACACACTCTCGGCACTTGATGAGTATTGAGGTGGTTATAAATTTAAAAAAAATTGAATTAACAAATATCAGCGAAGGAAATATATTCCGCGCACGGATTGGTTTTATCGATATATGGGGGGCGATTGGGGGAAGGTATCCAAAACCCGAAATATTTAAAATCTTCGTATGCTTTACGCGAACATATTAAAATAAATTTGTTGGCTCCAGCTTTTAGTTTAGGAGTTATGCTTAAAAAACCGAGTAAAAAAAGCTAAAAGTATCGATAATAAGAGAACGGAAATTTTTATCGGTCATTTGAAATAAACTTGATCTGCGTATGGTATATACGAACCGAATGAGACCAAGATAAGCTTTGTAGCTTTTGTAGTCTCTGAAATCGACGAGTTCATACAGACAGACGGACAAACAGACAGACGGACATGGCTAAATCGACTCGGCTAGTGATGCTGATCAAGAATATATATACTTTATGGGGTCGGAGATGATTCCTTCTGCCTGTAACATACATTTGCACAAAACCATTATACCCTATTTTACCCATTTTCAATGGGTTCAGGGTATAAAAACTTTAGTTCTTGACCAGAAGCAATTCGTATTAAAATATATGGGCTTTTTACCTACTGATTTTGAAAGGATTTTTTAATTTGTACAGCAGAATTTTATTTAATAATTTAAAAATAATTTGTAATTTATCAGTAATAATAAGTGCTCCTACCCATTCTATAAATATGAGTCGTGAAAAAGTCAGCACTTGATAAGATCAAAGTAAATGCAACTGAAATTGAAATTAAAATGTACACAAATTTATAAACAGAAAGAGATTTTACCTTACATAATGTATATCGCTAATTATTTCCTCCACTGTGATGAATCAACAAGCCAAGGGGCCACCCTCACCTCGACCAGATGACCAACTGTAAAGTTGGATAAGTAACCCCTGTTGTGTGGCCTGGAACTTCAACTTGTCGTATTTACCAAAAACTGAAGTGGACAACGACTAAGTGGGTTGAGGAGTAGTGTAGTAGAGTTTTGTTGATGGCGGAGTCGTAGCTGAAGCGACAACATCCGATTGCTCCTGGCGCTGTCCACTGCGTGAAAGAGGCAACACAGGCAGAAATGAAAAGAGAAGATACCGGAACGGAGGGAAAGCACAGGAAAATACTCGCTTTGAGGTGGTTCTGCTTTTTTGTGACATTTTTGGAGACGGTTTTTGCGTTCGTGCAACTTTTTGTGGCTTTTGTGGTTGTTGGCACGCGGCATGGCGCGAAAGAGATGTATTGAGGGCAGCCGGGGCGGGGCAGTGCGGGTCGGGGCGGGGCGGGACTTGTCAGTTAGCCGCCTTAAAGTTTGCGTGTGCACTTATTTTGTTTGCGCTTCCAAAAAGTGTGAAAATTTTATGCTATTGCGCGTTCTAATTTTAGTAGGGCTAAGAATCCAGCAACTGCTCGGCAGCCGAAGAGGGGGGCAGGAGTGAGCAGCAGCTGGCCAGGAAATGTGCGTGCATGCCAGTCAAATGGGAAAATGAAAAATAAGGAATATGCGGAGAAAAGTTTTACACAGCGCGCCAAAAAGTATGCAAATTATTAGCAAAGTTAGCCACATTTTTCACGAGGCATACACTTTTCGCATTTTGACAATTTTCATTTACACTCACTATAAATTTAAGCTATAGCCATTTACGCCGTCTGTTGGTGGAGAAAAAGAAATGGTCACTTAAAGCCACTGGAACAGGCCGACACGTGAGCGAGTCGGGGTAACGCCGTTTATTTATGTTCAGAGATTTTAAAGTGATTTCTAGAGCTGGGACCCAAAGGACAGATTCATGATGGGAGCGGTCCAGCATCCCTTTTACCTTACACATTGCGACAATTTAACGCCCTGCACTTGACATTTGGTATTTGCTCAGATCCAGGTCCTTGTCGGCCAGGCGACCAGCCGGCCCGATTTCTGAGTGCGCCCCCATCAAGGGTTTGCCTGATGCATGTGTGTGTGTGTGTGTGTGTAAGTGTTTGTGCAATCGCATTGTGTGTCCTTTGTTTTGCACAATTTGTCGTGCTTGTCCTGGGCTTCGTCCCCATCGCCGGCCACGACAGAATCCCCGCCTCCTTGACTTCTTGATTCCGGTCGGATTCCGGCACTTCGCTTGTCCCTTGCGGAAATTATTATTTTGTTTAATGATTTGTGCTCAGTCTCGTAATTGAGGCCGGGCAGGGCAGGAAGAGGGTTTTTCGTTCTTGACCCACAATAGAAATATGGAAAACTATCGAAACAAAAAGTTGTTGGCACTTTTCATCGATCCGAAGTCTGCCCAGCGAAGAGTAAAGAAACATTGGCAAACAGCAAATATTTATAAAAATGTCAAATTCCTTTTTATAAATTTTGCTACTGTCAGCAGAAGAATAGAAAGTTCATTGTCAATTGATTCTTATGGACATCCATGGTGCAAAAATGATGATGAAAATTAATTTCATATTACATATATACTGTCATTTGATAAATTTTGTGCATAGACTAATATTAGGTTATTAAATTATTTCCTACACTTTGAAAATCTTTTGTCTAAGTTTTATGAATGAGAAATATTTAAAAACTTATTCTCCGTTAGTCGACGAATCAGATATTAAGGCTTTTGGGATTTCAGATTATATTAAATTAAGTTATGTGAAGAATGCCTTCACAATGTGAAAATATTTCTGATTGATTATTATTAATTTGTTACAGTTCCCTATGCTTTTTTATGACTGAACTACAAGAACTTGTGCACTGTCAGATTTGAGAGAATATTTTTTCAGTTCTTACATACTACGTATAATTAATTGGTGGTTATCAATTTATTGCCCTTTTGTCCGTTTGACAGCCTGCAAAGTGGCACAGTTATTTGCCACACATGCATTAACTTAATACCCAGTCCGCCACGTAATTCAATTAAATTTTAATGCAGCCGTAAACAGTCGATATATGGGCATCAAATTGATTCATTGACGTGCATCCAACCATATTAGCAGCGTTTGGTGCTGTAAAGGGACAAAACATTTCATTAAATTTTTACTCACCTCTTGCATAACCACTAGTAAATTTTTGCAGGATTTGCGCTTAAAATGAATTTATCCGCTCTGTATTAAATGCGAAAACTATAATATATTGCACAATATTAAAATATATATAAATGTGTGTATAATAAATCAATAACAGTAACAATTGCGGAAATTTATTGCGGCAATCAATTAAAAATTGCAAATGAGTAAGCAGGCACGCCCTTCTAGCCAAGTGCAATTACATATTTAAAACTTTAAAAATTAGGCCAGTTTAAACAAATGTTTGTTACCATATTTAGATGAACATTATTATAAACACATAATGGGAGTCAGTACTTGGATGTTTCTTACTATCCAGAATTAATAATTTGTATCTAATTAACACAATGTTTTCGAGATAAATGTATAATATATGTATATAAAGGTAGTCCATTTGTATTTTGCAGTCGCTCAGATCACATCACAAAACTGCCTTGAGACTAATTGGTTGTTAATTTAGGTAAACTTTGCCTGAAATTGAAAAATTAACACCTTAAATTTTGGCCTATGCACTGATTTATATGACATATATTATAAGCATCAAATTATGGCAGACATACTTATAACACAAAAGTAGAGCAGAGCAAAAAAATAATCACATTTGCAGTTTAAAGTGACTTGGAATTTTAAAGTTGAAAGATTTTCACATGATTATTACTTGAATTTAATATTTCCCAGAACGATGGGATTATTTTTATGTCTGATTATTCAATATGAACTAGATACTCGGTCTTTAAATTTGTTTTTAGTGAATTGCATACATAGTTTGCAAAGCACATACACATTTGTATTTCAATTGGTATTTGTGGCTGAACCCCACATTTGGATGTGGTTAAATTAATTCAATTTCCACTAAAGCTCAGCGGCAACAGTTTGAATACGGTCGGGGTTTCAAGGAGGCACGCTTAAATGCTTTGCAATACCAGCCATCAACATAAATATCCGAATGCAGGTCTTCGAGGCTGGGGCCCATGTTTATCCGCTTAGGTAAACAGAAACACGCCAAACGCAGCTGGCTGTCTAGTAGGAAAGTCAAATGAAGCGGAAGAACTTCACGTGCCGCAATACAAATTGAAAATCAATGAAACCGTGGAAACTCCAGGCAAACAAATGCTCAAGGGGCGGTTCCCTGGTACGCGTAACCCATTGAAATAGCTGTGCCATAAATCGAAGCATCAGTGCTAAAGTGGCCGTTGGGGCAGAATCAGCGTGAATTGAATTGGGAGGCGTTTTCGTCCAGTTATCGAAATGATTCTGTCAAATATGGCCGCTGTTTATGGGCATTCAAAAAACAAATGCAAATAATGAAACCAGCAGACGCGCATATGCTTTAAATGGGAGGCTTCTCTTATTTAATTTGTAGATTAATTAATTTTTTTTTTATTTAAAGATAGACAAGCTGTAAAAATTAAATCCAACTTATTACTAATAAAGCGCAGGCTGCTAAGCCCTTCGGCTATGTTTGAATGTAGGGTTTACATAACTGCTAAATAGGCTACATAGTTATATGTGTAGATGTGTGTTTGGTTGTTTAAATTGTATTACATTTACATTATATACTTATGGATATAGCTGTGAGATTAGTTACTCGTTATTATTAATTATTATGTCAGAATCACCAAATTTAGTATGAGGTCTCTGGTGAACTCCCTCTAAATATCCCGACCACGCTCACTAAAAAATATTTCCGCCCACGTCCACTCCCACACCGCAAATTGCAAAAATCCATATCTCCCACTGTTTTAGAGCTAGAGTCACCAAATTTGTCAGATAGTGTTCGCGTGAAGGATTATTAAAATATCGATGTATTTTCAAAACATTGTCCTAAAGAAACAATCTCGAAGTTATTGAAGTAAGATGATTAAAACTCAAAATATATAATCGTGATAAAGTCGTAAGATTTTTGGCTGCGTCTTTTGGTGTAAAATCGATTAATCCGATATATCTTAGGGGCGGACAAACCGTTCAAATCTATATCTATCAATTTTTAGAGCTAGAGTCACCAAATTTAGCAGACACTTTTCTGATAAATTCCCCCAAAAATCGAGCCAGAAAATTGCCGCCCACTCTTACCCCCACATATTAAAAAATCGATATACATATATTCTAAATAACCATTATAACTAAGACAGTTTTAAGCTGTGAACGAGTATTGCGCAGTCGGTTACACCCCATTGCTACGTTCTTAGAAAATTATAATTTCCACACCGTAAGCCGATTGATTCACGCCACAGGTGGGGCATACAAGACTTTAGGTGGCCTTCACTATAAGACCAAATGCTTATTTAATTCAGCGCTCAGGTGAGCGTTGAATAAATTTGCAAGCATTTTGCAACAGAGGAGCAGGTCGAGAACTAGTCCCTGAAATATGGCAGAAGCTAAGTGAGTCACCGACTTGGTAAGCAGGCAACACAACTTAAAGTTTTTCATAACAACATCATCATGGTGAGCACGGTGCATCATTATCATCACCGGCAGAGGGTGCAGCTGCACCATTGGATTGTTGCAGCTGCACGGAAAGCGGTCTGCCCCATTAAAATAGATTTTTTAGATGACTATATTGGGGTTGCGCAGTGTCCGTCCTCCTATTGAGGCAGGAGGCAAAAAAGATAAGTGTTAGGATTTTTGGCTAAGTTGGCGCTGTTTCGTAGCGCACACTGTAGTTGTCATAAATCCTATACTCGATTTATTTTCCTTGTTTTAATTAAAAACGTTCGGCTTTTAACGATGGCTAATAATTCTTGTTGGGCGAACTAAGTTGACTTTCGTAACAAGTGTTGTTTAGTTTTTGGTGCATAATCTAAGGCGTTGGTAGATGACGCTGTCGTATAACATGTCTGGTTCTTTTTAAGCTATCAAAGCTGAATGGCGATTATGGTAAGCTTTTTTTTAAGTGATACAAGTTTGAAACATTTTATAGAATTTATGAAGGAACGTAATTATTTTCTTGATTTGCTCGAACGAGACACTTAGACAATTTGAATAAAAGGAAAATATTGATTTGCAAATGAAAATATATATATATTTGAATTAGAAAATAATGAATAGAGCCAACGTGCTGCCTTGGACAGGTTTTCAATGAAATCTTTGTGTACTTTTTAAATTTAACTTTCAGCATTCCATTTGATACAAAAACAACCAAGGACTGCACACCACTGCGTTTGAATATATTGAATATGTGATTTGAAATTCAATTTGCATTCTATCGTTGCCAAAGGTTGTGGTGCACATAGTTTTAACAGAGTCTCTGGGTTTAAAAGACTATGTCGGAACGTCGGAATAAATCAAGTTGTTGAATGTGAAAAAACATATTTCCCACAAATGACTTTAATTTGTGTATTAATTTAATAAATACAATTATTAATTTTCTTATTGTTAGTTTAAAGAGATGCTCTGTAACTTCCATCTTTTGAAACTAACAATAAATATATAAGACAATTATATATTGATATATTAATAATTGTATTTAATAAGCCTATTTTGATAATAAATGAGACATATCCGTCAACAAATTGAATCCTTTGGTTTGGATTTATGTGAGAAAATTGTAGTCTTCAAATATTCCTAATTATCGGCACACAAAGTAAATGGCTGGGAAAACAAAATGAGCAAATTGATGCGAAAATGCAAATGATTTAATTTTCATGCCCGCACCAATGACCAACGGCTTGTCTTAAGGCTGGCCTGAGGGCATGACTGTCGAAGGTCCCATTGTGCAACTCGACCTTGAAGTTGATTTGTTGAATTATTGATTTGTTTAATCAATCGACAAAGGGCGCTAGAGAAACTCCATTCACATCACAGCCATGTTGTCCTTGTCGTTTCCCGTTATGCCTTTTTGCCTCTGTGCATTTCATTTTATTAACACTTAGGCGAATTACATTTTAATGATCTTTTATTTGGAAGTAAGTGCTTGGAGCGCAGCCTTAAAACAATTTGCACAATTGACTGTTAAATGCAGTTTTATTTCCGAGAATTAAAAGTGCATGCGTTAACTATGTCCGCAGTTTCGGCTGCTTAAAATCCAAAAATGTTGACATCTCCCTTCGGTGAACCCAAATGAGGGTGAAAAGAATGCCAACTGAGTCGCTTGACAGCCAAAATGGAAGATTGCAAAAAAGCGACGATGTATGAAAAAAATGACGACAATTTGCTGCAAGGACAAAATAGGACATTCCACAACAATAGCTATGTCGTGGCCACAAGAACCTAATAGGCTCGCAGAAACTTGCGCTCCAACACATCGGATGCATGATAAAAGCCAATGTAACCCAAGTTGCTTATAACCGTTGACATTTTTCAGCCAAAGTAAGGATAATGGCTTTCATCCTTCGACGGTTTGGTATAGAGGCGAAAATATGCTTGATGAAATTTTCAAATGGCAGTTTCAGTACAGATAGAAACCTCCCACTTTTAGTATTTTTCATCAACTCAAATATATGTACATATGTTTATACACATTTAACATATGTTTCATATATAATATATAATAACTTTGTATTTGTACGAGCAACTTTAAATACATGTATATATTTAAATAAACAGACCCTTAGATCATATAACAACTCAAATAAAACTGCTGTTTGAACTTCCAGTAAAATTACATAGAATTCCTACAATTTTGTTCATGTTTACATAATCGATCGGAAATGTTCCATAAATGAAAGTTAAATTGTTGAGTTATGTGTTATTCAAGGAGCGTTTGTTCCAAATAGAAATACTTCGATACTTTGAATAAAATCTGTACTTGAGTCTTATTTTTTGTTTGAGGGATTGAGAAATATTATTATAAACACTTTTGGTTAAAAGGTTATTCTATTAAGCCCAAATCCGTAATATTTTAAATTAAAATGTTTATATTACTCTTGTAGCTAAAACTTATTTATTTTTTTTCAATTAACTAATTTCCGAACAATTTAAAAGGTATAACTTATTCCAGAACTTAAAGAAAAATTCAGATTTGATTGCTATAAAAAGTTAAAAGCGTTTCCTGGTTAACACGGACTGATGAACATACGGATAATAAAGTGTAGAAAAACCAATAATTAATAATTAATTATTAATTAAAATACAAGCACACGGTACAAAATATAATGTTTATACTCGTTCACTAAGTAAAATGAGTATATTGTTTTTTTCCGTGAAAGAGTATAACGCAGCCGGTAACGCTCCACTGCAACATTCTTACTTATTATAAGAAAATAAATAACAATTAATTTAATGGCTTTTATATATTTTTCTTATTAAATACGTTTTGTGACACATTTTATTTATTTTTATCGGAAACAGATCTCATTTATTTATATGTCATACCACAAGAGCAATTATTTCGTAAAATATGTATTATGTGAAAAGAGTTTTTATGGCAGCCTGTTAAAATAAACCATTAGCTTGTTAAGCGAATTCATATCGAAAGCGATCAATTAGTATAAATTAATAATAAATACGCACAAATATTAACTAGTGTGGATCATGGTGGAATGAAATATGACTTTGGCAAATATCGTACAAAAAATTTAACACAACACATTAAATGCAAATAAACATTAGCTCGCGGCAGTTTTTATGCTGATGGACAGCAGCATTTACCTAATGCCCAGGAACATTAATCAAAATCATAAATGGGCGCCAGCCCAAATGTTGCCCCTATTCCTGCTGCCGGATATCCGGCAGTAAACGGAGGGCAAAAGCATTAAATGGAAGCGTCGTAAACGGAAGTGCGGGAAAATGCAAAAAGCAAAGTCAATGTTCAATTTTTATTGCCTTAAATCGAATTGAATCGATTTCTTAATGTACTCTTGGGCGAAACTCAGACAATAACCAGAACTTTGACCCGCACCGTTTTTTATAAGAGCTGTAGACACAATGACATCTCGTGTGGCATTTGCCTTTCACGTCCATGGATGATTAGGCATGCCTAAAAGCTTACATCCTTATATATCGGACTCCGAATATAGGCTTCCTCCCCATAGAGCTGGTAGATCAAGCGGGAGCGAAAGGTAAGTGGGACAGTTTTGCTGACTGGTCACTTCCGGTCAAATGATTTTGAATGGAAGACTCACACAAGCAGAAATCTCAACGGCTGTTGTGTGCGCCAGGAGGTGGAGGGGCGCGTTGGGGGAATCAAATAATTCAACACGTATGCAATCTGTGAGAATTTGCAAGCGTCGTTCAATGAGCATAAAATGAAGCAAATTAGCTGCTGGCTTTGAATTTGCCCGGCGTCAGCAAGCCCACGTCACATATTATTCATAATCAGGCTCATAAATTCATGCCCACCCCCAAATCCGCAGCGCCCAACTGGCAAATGTCGGTTGGTTGTTGATATTGGTATGCACACATTTTCAGATAAGCATTCATGAGCTTTAATCAATTCGAGCTCGGGACTTAGCATAAATTTGTTGCTATATAATAAATAACAATTTGCATGTTATAAAAAAAAATAAAATAAAACGAATACCCAGCGATTGGATGCAAATGTATTTTGTTTCAAGTTGAAAAACGATGAGCATTGAAAGGGTTTTCTTTTGGGGGAATAATCACATGGGATTTCGTGTCGATTCTCCATCCCGTCATTATTTCTCAGCCTCTTGACTAATCCGAGAGTCTCCGCCTCTCATTCGCTTGTTGGCCCCTCATTAATCTCACCGTCTTCACCGTGTTATTCGCGTGCTGCGCACTGGCCAACAAAGCAAATGAACTCATTTGTTTCAATTTAATCTTATTACTCAAGGATTTATTGCCTTTCGCATGGGACGCCAAGCCTTTTACATGTATTTTCAGAACCCTTATAAAGATGACCCAAGCTTTGCGCCTGACAGGACTGAGAGCAAATTTTAAAGAGCTTCAAGTGAGAGTACTCATAGGTTGATTATGATTGATTGAGAGCGATTCGAATTGTCTGTCACTCGACGGAAATTGATTTTTACGAGTACTTGGCGCGTACTCGTACACTTGGCAGTCAAATGTAATTGACAGCCCACTGCTCCGACTGACGGACATTACGCATACGCCGCGTCGAACGGTATTTAAAGAGCGGCAAAAATTGGCCTATAAACTACTTATTCAAGTGATTAACTGCATACGGACAACAATACATATATGTATAATCAGATACACTCACTGCAGTAAAAAATTTAATTATTGCATTACATTTTGACTAATTAAAAGTAATTAAACAATAACATTTACACTGCGAAATCATTTATTCATCTGTATTGAAAATAAATATAAAAAAGGGGGTTAAAGTGAAGGTAAATATACAAAATATACAAGTCGCCTGTTTACTTTAGAATTAAAAAATAAGTCATTAAAAACTAAATTTTATATTAATTAATTTAGACTTTATGCTCAAATTTATATAAACATGGTTCTTTATTAAGAAATTAAATTTTTTATTATATGTAAGACAGTCTACATTGACGTATTTTTAATTTAGTATAGGATGTACTAACATACATTCGCTGCGTACATATGTATGCCGTTTCAACTCGTTGCCTGAGGGTGTATTCGTACACAACAAACCCAAATGGAATTTCAAATGATTTTTCAATTGCGTGGCTGCTGCTCGGGCTCTGACGAGTTGGCTTAGCTGCAATTGGCACGCAATTGTGTGTGGGCGTTGTTGCGGTGTGTTACGACAATATTGTGGCAGCATCCAGATGCGTAAATCACATCAGACCTCACATTCTCCCCACCACATATGATGTATATGAGATTTTCTTAGTTGCGTCACTTGTGAAGTTTATAGTGTTTATGTATCTGGCCAAGAGTCCTTAAAGAAGTACTATTGTGAGAACAATTCTGCAGGATGGGTTTCAGACTAGTATAAGTTAAATTGACAGATTTAAATTTGATATTTTTATTGTTATATTTAGCTTTATATAAATAACTAAATACATAATATATATTATAATAATATATTTTCTTATTACTTAATTAAACATGATAACTTTCTCTGAGGGCATTTAATGAGATATTTTCACATTCTATTTGGGAGCAGCCTAATACGTAAATTAATTGATATATACGATTCGTGTAACTTTCTCCAGTTGCCCATACAATTCTCATTACCTTAATGCGGTTTTCTCTTGCGCTAATGACGGGCTATAAATTTACTCTCCCAACGAATCGATGCACCAGGCGTTACACGAAGGCAATACAATTTATGTGCAGCAATCCAAACTCATTTGGCGCGCAAACAGGCAAATATGGTAACCACACACGAGGACACGCCCCTGTTCCAATTTACATTTCCACCTACGTCACACAATGCCAATCTTCGCTGCACTGAAGGCAAAGTTGTTGTTCTTGTTGTTGTTGTTAATGTTTGAATTGGCTTTGGTCGGTTCTGGTTAACGTCCTTTGTCCTTTGACGCCGTCACCCCCAGCGCTCGTCGTAATGAAGTTATTATGTTGACACTTGGCTTCATTACTTTGCCGCAAAGCAGCAGCCACCGTTGATCTTTGTAGTTAGCTGTTCGGGATTATGCAAAGTCCGCCCTAAAATGGCTATAAAGTGTGCATGTGCCTAGTTCCCCCAGCTCAATGTTTGTCTGTTGTGTTCTGAGGCGTCCTCCTGCTCCACTTGCTGCTGCTGCTCATTTATCTTGACATTTGCATCACAAGCAGCAAAAACAGAACCAACGAGCAGTAAACATACACACACACATACACACACACACACACGAACAACAAACACACATATGTACACACATGCATCTGTAGACTGTCATATTTATTAAATGCGTGCGTCCTGCGGTTGGCATTCCTCAGCGGCATCCCACGCACGTCGTCTCGTGCTCATCATCGTCAACAAGCTTTTCATTTCGGTCTTAATTCCTTTTGAATAATATCTACCACTTAAACTTACAAAACATCAAAACCACACAAAACACACTCACACACACTCCAACACACACACACACCGCATTTGTATATGTGACGACGTCAGATATACCTATTTCATATTATAGTTCAAGTGGATGGTCATGGGCGTTTCAAGCACAATATATTCATCAGTCTGGATTTGCTCACATTTTTTATGCAACCTATTTAAAATATTATTTAATTTGAATAGCTTCACAATAGCTTTGTTAGTAGCAGCTAGTACAAAATGCATTAAGGCAGAAATATGAACTTAGATTTAATCACCACTAGTTTTAATAAAAGTACTTGTAGAGACTCAACTGATGTATAAAGGACAGCTGTTGCTTCCCTATGGAGTGGAACGACACACATTTGTAAATAATTTCGCATTCAACATATGTAAGTAAATATGTGCATACATATTTAAATATTTATATTTTCTTCTGGGTTGTGCTCTATGTACAAAGCGAATGTAGGATATTGGGCTAACGCTCTACGCTTTTGAAACATATAATCAGGCAATTAGCGGAATTCTGTTTTTGACACAGTTTTAGAGTTCATGTTTCTAAATTATATAGGTTAAAAATCAAGCTGAAAATATTCCACCCACCACAAACTCACATATATCTTTAGGAGGCAGTTGAAAAGCCGCTGCCTTGGGCTTACAGCCTTATCTGCCATTTGTTTCGGGCTGTCATCACAGTTGAAACAGAGTATTAAGCAGTCGTGTCCACGCGACTGCAAAGTTCTATCTTGTTCTCGCCGTGCAACATCTTCTAACATTTCTGCTAGACTTTCTCCTACTTTTATGCCCCTCACTGGGTGTTTCTCAATCATTGACGAAACCCGTGCCGCTTCCAACAGCCGTGCACATGCTGTGATTTATTTTTATTAAAAATAAAGCGCAAAGCCCCTTTCTACTCACTCCCCTTACCATCCTTCTACCCTTCCTGTTGTTTTTGGCTACTGCTGTTTGTTGTTGTTTTTGTCATCATCACATATGGCAATATGTTCGGAGTCTGTGGATCCGAGCAGGCTGAGTGAACGGCCGGAACAAATTTCGCCCAACATCCTCAGCCACTTGCCGGGAGGCACATGAGTAAATGTATTAATTACGGTTGTCATGACTGCCTGTGACTTGTGAAAACATGTTTGAAGAGTGGGACTGTCTCTTACAAGGAGCACATGTGACACATACAAATAATAACCGAAATGCGGTAACTGTTTGATTGCTTTAAATTTAAGTTTGTTGAGAAACCCACACTCCACAATAAAGTGAGTCAGAGGAGAAAGTTGAAATAGCTTCACCGATCTCTGATGTTAAGGTTAAGCTAAGTTAGTTACTCGTTAGAAATTTTGCATATTTTTATATTTACATATTCATACACACAAGGTTTACCACATCTCGTCCTTACATTACAATATCCATACCAAAGCCTTGTGTTCGAGCCCGCATAATTGTTGTTTAGTTGCCTGAATGAGTTACATAACTCAAGTGTGTAGGTAAACCCGAGGGCGCCAGCTTAAATTTGTTGTGCTTAAATTGTAATTTAAATTGAACGCCATTTCGTAAATTGTGTTAAATAAGTTACACAGGAGCACGGCTTATAAATTCAAGCCACATCTTCACAACGGCCACAAATGGGAATTTGAATTTCAATTAGTTTTTGTTTGGCTGGAGTCATTTGAATAGCAATTTCTCATTGAACCTGATGTCTGGCCACCGGGGAGTCCAGTTGCGAGGAGTTGAGCCGTAGCTTATATCATGCGGCGTTGATGTCATACCAATTAAAGTATATAATTAAGAGTATGGCGCAGAAGAACAACGGAAAGAAGTTCGTCATGAAGGCAGCCATTCTGTTGCGGGCGTGGAGAGGTTGCTCTTTGTGAGCGGCGGCCTGGCCGACGGCAGTCGCAAAGGCGCTATCAATTAAAATGCAAAAAGGCTTTTGAGCCAAAGCGAAGGCCGCCACAGTCGAGGACCGGTCAAATGCGTCGAGGCAGCAGTTCCACTAATTAAGCGGCGTGAAAGAGCAGCAAATCGCCTTACACTGGATGGTGATGCCGTATTTTCGACCCTGGCTTCAGGCAATGGGGGGCCACCGCAGCCGCATGTTACCCATAATAACGATGATTTTCCCCAGACTAGGACTGGGTGGAGCAAGAGGCGTGGAAAACAATGCTAAGCGGCTCAGGGCTGGATTTGGCGCCCCGTAGAGTATGCTACGTAAATTTTACTAGACTTGTAGCAAGTGAATTAAATGAGCGGTCTCACTGAGCCCGACTTTGGACAAAGGTTTCGGCTCTCGGTTTTCGGCTTTCGGTTTTCGGTTTTCGGGCTTTGAACCTCAGTTCACAGTGCTCTGCTTGAAGGTGGAGTAATGCCGTCGTCAGCTTGTGGATTTTTGTAATTAAAATGAAGAGGATTGCATAAGCACGTAGCGCAGCAACTGGTGGTCAGCGATTAATTAAAACGAGATGCGGGTAAACGTTGTCCAAACATTTGGGATGCGTATATAAGTGGCCACAGAGCTAAAATAGCTCCATGAGACTGTCGAATTGACAACACTCGACAGAACACACAGGACATGACGAACATGACCGACACAGGCAGCCATGCGGTCAATTCATCTGGGTAAAGATTTACAGAGTCGCAGCCTTAAATTAAGTTAAGTTTGTTACCTTAAATATTAAAATCGAATGAAACATTTTACATAAATAAACTAAATATTGACGAAGTGAAAACAAATAAGATTGAATAAGGTTTATAATTAAATTTATCTGCGTTTGGCAAAACTTTACAAATGTGGATAGCAAAATGTATATTAATATAGAGTAGTAATATAAACGTCGTCGTAAATATAGAGTCATGAAATAAAATTTCTAAAAATTTCGCTTTAAATATTTTACATTCTTCAACTCTCCCACAGTATAGCTGCATTAATTACTAATGAACTACAATATGGCTATCCTTATGGGTTAATATAGAAATTAAAAAAAAATCACACAAGCAAAAATCAAAATTTATTATCCTAAATTTTTGAATTGGGTCAGCCTGTGAACCAAAAGGCAAACAAAATTCGATTTTAAACTTTTCTTTAGAAATTATTTTGCTGCACCCGTAGAGTAATAAAAACAATCGCATTTAAGCAAATCTAGCCCGTGGCAAGTCAGTGCCTAAGCACGCAAATTGCTCCGTAAATACTTGACACTGGAGGAGACTGTTAAATTGCGCATACCCTGAGACAAGAGATGAAAAATCAAGCTTAATTTGAGCAAAGTGCTTTATAAATACTTGCCAACTGGCAAAACTGAGTTCAACTTCACAACTGTTATTCAATTTGAGTTTCCGGATTTGTGAGATACGAGGCCCTGAGCTCTGAAGTGCCTGTTGGCTGGCTTTTCCAACGTTTATATAGGAACAGGCATAAGTAGATTTAGCAAGTACTTTAAGTAATTAAGCCATTGTATGTCACAGAATTTTTTTTAATAATTTAAAGTAATATACAATATTTTTGTTTTTTTTTTATGCTTAAGCCGCTTGATTGCAAATAAATCTTTTGAGTTGGCTTATGGAAATCGATAATACGTTGGGCGAAGAGTTTCTAATCAGCTATTTAAAAAATTATACTTCCCTAAAATGGTTGTTTTTGTTTTAACCAACTCTGGTTTGATTTAGTATTCATATTTTGAATATGTTATGTAAAAGTAAGTAAATGGGAGCTTTTAAGATTTTATTAATTTCATATCAGGCATTAACATTGTCAACAAACCCGTAAAATAATTAAATTAGAAATTATATAACAGTTACATTATTTTCATTTTAATAGTAAATGAATTAACTTGGCCAGCGACAAATGACCGCTAACGGATGTCCCAGTGCCATTCGTTATCTGATTCGCAATTAGAATCAGAATCAAGCAGCACTTTGTGTAAACATGGCCTGGCAGCCTTAAATTGACTGCTAAATTCGTATTCCCCCCAGCAACAAGAGCATCAACAAAATTAACGCCAACGTTTCGCTGTGCAATTTCCGCAAATTAAAAGATATCACTTACAGCAAAATTATTTTCCGAAACGCAATAAGCATTCAAGTGCGAAAGAGATGCGTGACACGCCCATTGCATTTCTGTCAGCAAAAACGATACGGGCGGAATATTTTATTTTATTTTTTTTTTTATTTTTGTGTAGCATGTTGACAGAAAATTGAATTAGAAACGCATATCCGCGTACAAAGCGACCGCAAGTGCAGTGGGCTGATAAACTGGGGCAAAGTGCGGGGCTTGGATGATGGAGACTCAATGGTTCAGAAGTTAAGGACGGACTGGCGTACATTGCTCTGCATGTGCATGTGGATGGTCGATGGTTGCAGGCTGTGAACAATGACAAGCCGCAAAAATTCAATTTAAACTTTATATTTCAATGGTCAACAAGTTGACCAACAGAAACAAAAACAACAGCGTTTAAAGCCCGCATAAGAGAGAGCGAGCGAAAACAGCGCTGAGAGGAAAAAAAGCAAGGATGGCGACATCAGTTTGGTTGGGGATACGTGCATATAATTGAAAAATATTGAATGGTAGCGAAGCAGTCAAGCTTCTTTATTATGCCCGAGAGCAAAATTCACGCTATTCCCAAGGCGGGGAAAATATTTAAGTATTGAAGCCCAACAAACTCGTAAAACTCAATTTGCAGCAGAGCTGCTTATTATTCTTAGTGCAACTTTGATGTCAACTTATCTTCAACGTTTCGGAACTAACTCAAATTCTATCTTTTATATCTTTAAGGTCTGAATTTTAAAAAACCGTACCACATAAATTTATAATGAGTCTTGTTCTTGTTTAAAAGACAGTAGGAGTTATAAAACTTTTTGAAGTACGTTTGTTGTACTCATTAAGTTTATAGAAGTTTGATCAAAATAATAATACCCCTTGTACGAGTACATGCATTAAATAATTTTTCTGTACAAAATTACTAAGCTCCTTTATGTTAAATGCAAAACAGAAGTGTCATAATATTTTAGTCAATGAAACTAGACTAGAATATGCAATGCACTGCTTGAAATCACACTGCTTGCAATGTCACTGCTTGCGTGTGCTGCTAAATGGCTTGCAAAATTTGTTTTAAAATTGCCATACGTTCTCTTTAATAACTCCTAATTTCTTAACCGATCTTGATGAAACTTTTTTTAATAGATTCTTTCAGTTTATAATTAAATAGTCCCATTGAATTAATTTAATAAATAAGCTTAAAAACTTGTTGATTGTTGTATATTTTTTATCGATTTGGTGAAAACAGGATTTTTGATCGATCATTTGAAACAAACTTAACTGTATCTCTAAATTTCAAAACCTACCGCTCAATCTACTGGAATGGGTTATCGGTCATTTAAAGTAAACTTAATCTGCGCGTGCCATGGACTACTTTCCAAAATTCAGGGCCTCTACATCTCAACCATTACACATTTGTTACGCATTTGCAATTGGTTAAGGGTATAAAAATGACAGTACGGATTTTATTTAGATGTCGCGTGACAAGGATTTACCACGGATTTTAATATTTACTTTGGGATTTATGTGAAATACTGGAAAAAAATACGTTATATACAAATTCTGAAATCCTAAACGACACACATGCTGAAATATTTTTGTAAGCTGCCTTTGGAGAAACAAACACATACGCGCACACACACACATGGGCAATATTTTAGCATTTGTCATAATTAGAAAGCACAGACCCTTGGAAACAGCTGTCGAGGAAGCGGGTGCAAAACATAAGAAGAATAGCCATAAAATAAAAGAAAATACGCGAGTTTCAAATTTTCATCTCCCTTGCGTTGGCGTCGGCGTCGGCATCGTTTTCGGTGCCACGGAAAGCACTTCCCCGCCCCCGTCTCCGCTTGCTTGCTAACTCGACAATTATTAAAGTCTTACGCAAAGGCAGGCGGCGCATTTATGACTGCACTTTTCACATCCGTTTCCGCATCCGTCTGTCGACACGCACACATATCCTACTCACACACACACACACACACAAGCCCCACACATACACACATACATAAAGCTGTGTGTCGTTCATTTGTGGGGCGTGGAGCCAACAGGTCGCGGGCAGCAGCAAAAGCAATTTCACTTTACATTTGTTTTACGACATTTGCTCCACACACACACACACATATGGGCTGCTGGGAATGAGGGCGTGGCATATATGCGACAACGTGTTCACCGTAGCTGCGTTTTTGTGGCTCCTTCTGTACTGTAATAAGTATTTATTATTATGCTTTTTAATGGTAAACCCCTTTGCCCCTGTGCTTTTACCCAAATGAGTTTTCCTCATTAGAGCCTCACTTGGCGGCCATTTTGTCGCTGCTCTTCTTCATTTTTAATGCATTTTTAAAAACATATTGAGTGCCTTTGTACCATCGAGGGAACAATGGCTAGATAACGGCGGCACAAAAGCTTCTGGGGTCTGAAGTTTCACCCTTTAAATACCAAGGACGCCAAACGGCTTTAAGCTGACTTGGCTCGAAACTGGAATTCAACTGTTCTTTAATCACAACCCGAAACTTGAATCGGACCAATTGTTCAAAAATCTGTCATTCCATATAGCAAACTAGGTATATTTTTACTCATTCAAGAACTGAAAAGAGCATATTGGCTCTGACTGCCTGCCTCTACTTCTTCTAAAGATCGTACAAAATTTTCATTGGATATGGGGTCGTAAAAAAATGGCAAAAGGTATGTATAAGAAAATATATAATAATAATATATTATATCTTTGGGGATCTTCCATAATTTTATAACTACCCTCATCACATTTAGCAGGCATTTTGTTGATGATCTTATCTAAAAATCATTGAAAAATTCCGAACACGATCACTCCCGCTCTCCAAATTACAAAAATTAATTTTTATTCAAAATAACAATAACACATAAGACCAATTTCGACTGTTGTAAGTTTGTATCATACTGAGTTTTTATTATTATTATTATTATTATTATTATTATTATTATTGTTATTATTATTATTATTGTTATTATTATTATTATTATTATTATTATTATTATTATTATTATTATTATTATTATTATTATTATTATTATTTATTATTATTATTATATATAATTTTTTTTTTTTTTGAAGTGTCCTTTCTCATAGGTGCATTCGGGTAAGACAAACACTAGTTCATATACTGTTCGAACCCATGCTTGAACCCTTGTTCAGTCGCCTCAATGCTTGAGCATTTGGACAACTCATCTAAGCACAAACTATTTAAAGGAATTTCTCCAAGTTATAAAAGTAATAAGTAATGCAATTAGAACTTTTCTTGAGTTATCATAAATCACAAATTTCGTCATTAAACACAAGTTTTGCACTGGACCAATTTAATGTACAATATATATGTCGATTGCATTTGTAATTACCCGTCAGACTGTCATGTTTGCTGCGCAAAGAAAGTTGACTTGCAAAATGTCGTTGCCATTTGCATTGATGGTCTACAGTTTGTAGCCGTAATTAAAAGAATTTGTTGTCGTCTAAATAATCAGACTTGAGTCGCGCTGTAGTTTTAGCAATATTCCTTCAGCAAGGAGCAAGAACGAAGAAATTTAATGGATTTCAGGCACAGCATAAATAATATATTTCATTTATTTAAGCACCTGACAATGACACCTCCTCGATAAAACCCTATATATCATACTTGTGAGCCCGAAATTAAGGCCGATTCTAGGGATTGGTACCGATTCAGCTGACGTTCTTAGTTGACAAATTGACAAATGATGGCAATTTGACAATTTGGAAAACGGTAAAATTGCAGCGCAAAAGGTAATTAATATTGATACAGTGTGCGAAAAACCCATTCACTCTGAATAAGTTATAATATTATGATGGACAAAGTGTTATGATGAGCACTAAGTATTAGAAACGATTATTTTGAAAACATTTAATTGGTTTTTCATATTCTTCATTTCACATTACATTACACCAATATCTTAGGGACCAATAACTTAGACATAAACACAATTTGATACATTTGCATAATTTATATATATGTACTAACCAGCCGAGTTTGTGTGGAGCTTTTTGCTATGTGGCCACATCCATTCAGTCGACATCAAAATTTAACGCAATGTGTGTCTAATACCTACATCAGCAGGCACGTCAGGCTGGCGCGAAGAGTGCCCCAAAAGTTACATAATTAACAAGAAGTCAACACGTGGATTTGGGTCAACCGAGTACCTGCTGAGCCCTAATAATGCGCTTTAAAATTCAGCCATTCGTGCTAAAATTTTTGGTTTGTCACTTGGAATGGCACGTAAACATAATTAGACGTACATTTAAAAGGTCATTAAACGGCACAGACGACGCGACCCGCTTCGCCTCGTTTTGGCCAACCAGGCACATTATGTTGCCACTCGAGCCCAGGGCCACTCGCAGTCGTCAGGGGTGCCACTTACGGGTATTTGCATCCTGCCAAAGTGGCTGGCTCTACCTTAGCCCACTGTGCATGTGCATGACACTGGCAACTGCGAAGGACGAGAGCTGAACAACAACATGTAAATACCATTAGGCAGTCTTTGGTCTTTGGTGCTGGGTGACTTGGCCGTGGCACGGCGCGCAGGCCCCACTTAAAAATGTTCTCGACAACTTGACATTGTTTCAAGAGCAAAAATATGGTTTTTAGCATGGTCTTAGAATAATGGCCAACTGGTAAAAGAACTGGCATAAATGACAACACGTGGTTCGACTCAACGCGTATGAACTTAACACAGTTCTGCAAAGCCCAGCTAGGGGCAATAAAATTGTTTCAAATTTATTTTTACGTTGCTGCAGAAACCATAAATGGAAGCGGAGTTCTGTAGATTGCAAAAGACATTATTAAAGTGTATGTACTATGCAAAACTCTTGGACTGGGCGGAATATTACATTTAACTAGGTAATTAACAACATTGTACTCGGTGTATTCTCGGGAATGTTAAGAGGTTTGTCATCGACTCCATCTTGGAAACTTAAAGCGTTTCGCATTCTCTTTAGAAAACTGGGTGAAATGCTTGCGTTTTTAATGCTTCACACTGTCCGGAGCCCTCAAGTGCGGCACTTAGAAAGCCCTGCCTCAATGTGATTCGGTTGCCCGTCTGTAGGTTGCGTCCCGAAATAAAAATGCAGCGTTTATGGCTCAAGTTGTGGACGTTGTCGTTCTCGTGCTCGTTCATTTCCCGCACATCTTTTACTTACTCGCTGCTCGGCGCAAACTGTTTGTTACACACGCACATCTAGATTCTCCCTCCAAGTACCATCCTTGACCCCACCGAGTGCCCATTAACGCTTTTTTATCTGTTCATAAATTTTAATTTTGCCAAAATACTCCAAGTACGTGCCACGCCTGTTCCACGGTGTGCTCCATCCGGCCGCAACATTCAGCTTGAAACAAAGTTCCCATAATTTTTTCCGGACTCGTGGCATTTTTACCCAAAACTCCGCTTTGTGTTTGTTGGCGTTTTCAGCTCGGCGAGTAAAAATATGACTTGGTGGCTCTTTTTGCACTCTTATTTCTTGCCGCTTGGCAACCTTTTTCTGCAACGTTTCGTTTCCGAGCTTTGTCCTTTAAGTTGGCAAGTCGAGGGATCTTAACCTTATTCGACTCGCGGCACATTCGCAGCGCTTGTGGGTTTGTTTATCGTCCTTTGCATCTCATTGAGCTCGTTGCTGTTTATGAACATTCGCTCCTTTAAACTGCTTGCTCCGCTTGTCGAGGGCGCCTAGGCGACCCTTGCTGCTTCTGCCCCCACCCCCCACACATTCGACCAATCTGTTCATCTCGCTCTGAGTTACCGCTATCCTTTTGCTTGGCACACTTGGCTTTTCATTGCATATTTAACCTAATTAAAATGAGTTATACGAGTCAGGTGATAAGGATATCATTATTCATGACATATTTAGTGCTATGTTGCTATAATTTTATTTTTTTTTTTTTGTTGGAATTAGAATTGCCACGCAGAAAATGCTTGACACACACATTTATATATATGATGAACGTGGAGTAAGATAAACTGGTTTCCAGAGTAATCCATAGAAATCAGATTATTCAATAGGTAATAAGTTATTTAAAGTTTACAGTTTTAAGCAAATATACGATAAGATATCAGGCAAACAAACGGTATTCCTTTGCTTTGCCAATTCTAAATAACGTCTTTGTCTCCCAAAGAATTCGGGCCAATTCTGTCCGCCAAAGAATTCGGGCTTTCTTACAACTGACCAGATCGAATTACTTCAATTGGATTAGATAATCGATACAAGTGGTATTCTTGTTCTATGTCGGACAAGGCTAAGCAAGGCAACTAACTGCTTAACACATGCCATTGGCTTTTGACTAACAGTAAACAATGTCTATTTCTGCGAGCGAGAAGAAAACTAATCTAATGAATTTATGTCCTTGTATAAAACACAATGCACGCAAGGTGCAAGACGCACGGGAGCAATGCAAAGGACTCTAACTGAAAGCACTTAAGCCCATAAAATATTCAAGCCGTGAACATGTGGCAAAAATTACGAAGGCAACCATGCAAAGAACACAAAAAGCAGGAACGCAAACAAACAAAGCAGAAAAAAAGAACACAAGACGGCATAAAGGAATGGAATGGATGAGTGGACATAACAGACATTACAGAGACGGACAAGGAGATGGAGCCCGAGGCATAAAGTCAGCCGCGCAATTTGCCTTTGCGAGCAGTACGGAGAGAAGGTCTCGGAAAGGCCCCGGTGAAAGGCAGCCAGCCACTGATTGAATAGAGAGTAAAGGGCAAATAGTTGGCCGGGCGCTGACGGGTATGATGAGCTCCATAAATGTCGTACGGCAAGCGGAAACGGAAGCAAATGGCGCCGCTGCTGGGACTGTCAGCATTGTGCAGCGGAAGTGGTAAAAGCAAAGGGCCAAAAGGATCCCGAGCCTGTACCATTTGCATTTACTCGTAGGCACAGAGCCATCGACATCCTTGTCGATTTTTCTCGAAACACGCACACGCACACGCACATTCACACAAACACACATATACCCCACATATAACAGCAGAAGTGAATTTACTTTGAAATTGAATGATATATTACAGTGATTTCTTTTTAAATTTAGTAGACTCCACAGCAGTATTATAGCATATGCCTTCTGAAAGAGCTCTCTGAATCTAAGACATTTATATTTTTTTCCTATACAACCCCATCATACAGCTTAGGACGAGGGTGACAACGCCTTCTTTGCGGTTATACTCTAAGCGCGATAAGGATATTAAACATGTCCTTAAGCATAAAATGTCAATAAACGCAACGAGGCGAACCTAAGCAGTTCACATTGGCTGCACGAC
The DNA here is from genome assembly GCA_004149465.1 of Drosophila nigromelanica. Classification (NCBI taxonomy): domain Eukaryota; kingdom Metazoa; phylum Arthropoda; class Insecta; order Diptera; family Drosophilidae; genus Drosophila; species Drosophila nigromelanica. The sequence goes on from SCDS01000055.1 coordinate 89,861, forward strand.
GGCGACCAGGCGCCAACTCCACACATTCTCAGCCAGACGTATGGACGAGTATCTTTTGCATCTATTTTTATACTCTGTTCAAGCAATTTAAATGAGCATATTGGTTTTGTGCAAGTTTAGACCGAGTCGAAGTTTCATTAGCCATTACAACATATAAAGATATGAATTTAAAGTAATACTATTACTGTTAATTTGCACATAGGATGAAATCAACATTTTGGAGGCTGTTTCTTAGTCGCCCACTCAAATAGACTCTTGTCGACTGTGAACAGAGTATTGCACAGTCAATTGTACCCCTGCAAAATTTTTACTTGTTTTTTATTTCGAACTTATTCAATTGTTTGATGTTCTCTTTTGGTATTCTCGAATTACGTTTCTTGTGCCACTTGCTTAGTGAAAGAAACTGAAGTGCAATTCAAGAGAGAATCGGAACATAACAATGTCACATGGATAGCACTGGTAAATGGCAAGAAATTGAGTTAGTGATAAAATGCTTCCTTGATAAGCACTTAAAGTATCCAAATTATGCAAACTCGACGGGGTAAGCGGTGTTTTATACTCTTAAAGGGACGTACACACAACAAAGTGTTCACGTTGCAGCGAAAAATTCAATTTTATTGTTCCCAATGTGTTGATGCTTTTTGGTAGTCCAATCAATAGAGAATCAATCAAAACATTCATTCATTCAACTCTGCGATTATTCACAAGTAATTTGAAATTCATTTTCCCAGTTGTTTTTCGGCCTTATCAATGTAGACAAAAAAAGATACGAGTAATTGGTTTTTGCGGCTGCTTTTCTGTGTGGGAGATATTCACTTTGTAAGCTTAGTTGCTTTAATAACTCCAATTGATAGTGTCGCAGCGGTATGAGAGGTAGAGCGTTGAATGCGAAGAATGCAAAGACTAAAACACATCCACTTAAGTTTCCAGTCGTTGGTTGTATGTTATCTTGTTGGCTCTTCCCCTGTGGCAAACTTACGGATTTTCCATTGACCAAATCTGCAGCTACTGGTCCGAAACTGGATACATAGGAGATGCAAGAGACTGTCGGAGTTGGGGCTACTGCACAAATAATAAGCTATCGGCCCGAGGTTACTGTCCCGATTCCTTGTTCTACGATGTTCAAACTGGAACGTGTCAACAGTCGCATTTGGCGCGATGTGCACCTCAGCATTGGGAACTCTGTGCGCAGAGAAACACGTGGGAGTATGTTGCTGACCCTTTGGATTGTAGGAAATACAAAAAATGCGTGGACGCGGGTACTGATGGTGAACTGAACTATTGCGCCGAGGGATATATGTTCAGCGATAGGCTGCAAATTTGCGTGTTCAGTGCCGGCGAATGTTCAGGGGACACTTTCAATATGTGCGCTTATATGCAAAGTGAAACTACTCTGGGAGATCCTCTGAATTGCGGCCTCTTCTTGGAATGTCGCAATGGTACCGGCGTTAGGCGTGCCTGTTCTGCTGATCGCTACTACAACTATAAGACTGGTCGCTGCCAAACAACACGGCCAGAACACTGTCCCAGTGGCGAATATGTCTACAAGCCTACCAAGAATCCGCCCCCTGCTTTTGATCTCTCAGTTTGTGCCAACTTCTATCAAGATGAGCATCCAGGAGTTGTCCAGCTGTTTACAGATGCCCTAACGTGCTACGGCTTCTACACTTGCAGCTCCAAATATGCCCTTGGAAAGTGGCAGAGTTGTCCATATGGCACTCACTTCCAATGGTGGAGTCAGAAGTGTGTTACCCCCGACTCCTATAGCTGTCCATACGATCGTTGTGGTAATATAAACTCGTCCTTTGTCGCTGTAATAAACACTGGTTGCTCCGACTATATATACTGCAAAGATCAGATGTCACAGCAAGTGCTCAAGTGCCCGGAAGAGTATCCTTACTTTGAAGAAAAGAGAGGCGTCTGCAGTGAAGATTTTCCAAACTATACTGTATGCTATATGCATGATTAATATATGCCGATGGCACTTTAACTCATTTGGATGTAGTTAGTATATATTTGCAAATATTATATTTAAGTTATTAAATATAAATTAATGGTTTGTGCAACTGTTATCTAAACGCCAACTTCCCCGCTTCTTATCTCAGTCGAACGACAAGTTACTCAATCACAGGTCAAGTGAAGTCGGGAAAAAATTAGCAAGAAAGGCAAAGAGAGATGAGAAATACGTTAACAAAATTGATGTCTTACCAAAATTCAGCACGTTTTTCAGACGCCACATATTAAAAGGGCCGGACACATCTGGCAAGCAAAATATTTCTTTATACTTTCAGTTTCCAGGCGTTTCATGAACTTAAAGAGCTGTGAAAGATGCAGAAAACCTTAAGGAAAATAATTCAAGAGTTGTTGGTCATTTAAACAATCGTTTATAAAACTTGTAGTGCTTTCAAACGTATAAGCATATTTAGCAATTTAAAAAGTTAAATACACTTTAACTTTGTATATTATACGAGAGCTTACATTTTAAAATTTACGTCTAATAATCTGTTAGAAATGAAGCAGTTATCGGCAGTGAGAAATAGTAAGTAGTAATGTTCGATTCGGATGTTATTGCTGATAGTAAATTGGACTACTTAATGCAGATATTTTTTTCAACCTGACTACTGACACCAGCTTACACTTTTTATTGGGTATAGGGTATAAAATTGTTTGCACTCCATACACTCCATACTTTGTGTCTGGAACAGAAGCAGATTCAAAACTGGGTAAAGTATCGAGACCAGAGCAGCGGACATTTTATTCCATCTAACCATTGTGGCCTCGAAAAGGAACCTAAGAACACGATGAGTCATTGAATTATTATGATAGACTTTTATTACATGGAATCGCAATTTATTTTACTTAACAACATGCCAGACGACCAATGCGGCCCACAGGCGTGGCAGCAACAAGCGTGGCCAAAAAGCATTTCGCAAATTTGAATGAAAAGTTATAAAGAAATTACGTTATTTATCATTCGCAGTGTTGTGCAGCCCGCGGCCAAAGTGAATCGGCAGAGAGCGAGACATACACACGGCCGTCCCTTCAGCAACCCAAACCGTTTCCGTTTCCGCTCATTTATTTGCCTGACTGTCAAGCACACACACACACACACACACACAACACGTGTACACAAATACACGTATACATACACAGACGCATATTTTCACTAGGGCTCAGCGCTCTGTTGGCTGTAGTTTATGCACTGTTAAAAAGTTTTACTTCGCGCAAGAGAAATTTAAATTTATTGTTTTGCGGTTTTATTGAACGACTCCAGCATCACCTCAATCGCCGTCCGGTATTCATGCCCACACTCCACACAGGACCCACGTGGTAGCTCGGCTGAAAATTAGTTGCTGTTCGGGTATCGATGGGCGTTTGATTTACAGCCGAGAGATTGAAATGCCTAATTGCTTTCAAATTGGGCGTGGTTGCGGTGCCAGGCACCTGGTGACTTAACGGCAGCTAAAAAGCCAGTAAAAGCTTACTGTGCCCATCCCTTATTTGCTGAATTATCCCTTTGGAAAAGCAATTAAATGTTTGTCAGACTTTGCGATAAATGTCCTTTAAAATAGAGATTAATACAATGTGATTGCCTTGAAGGCTTTTTTCTTACCACTTGACAAATCAATAGGCAAACATGAAACATGAGGATAAAGATAATAAGCATTAACACCCGAGTCGATACATTATTGTATAGACTGTTAAGACCACAGACACCATATTTATTATGTAATAAAAAGTAAGAAGGCCCGGGACTAGCCAAAGCAAAAGTCTGAAGTATTTGATTTGCGGTTTTTTATTTTTTTAATATTTGGGGAGATTGAGTCTGAAGTATTTGATTTGCGGTTTTGTATTTTTTTAATATTTGGGGCGATTGGGGGACACCAAATTTGCCTCTAACTATTATAGGCTCCGAGATATGGTAAGAAGAACAAAGGTAGAAACGGGTAATGAAACGGGGCAAGACATCGAAAAAAAAATCTAAACTTTTTCTGGGTATTAATAAGGAGAATTAAAGATCGAAAATTTTGGGTTTCTAGCTTTTGTAGATACCGACGGACAGATGCACGAACGGACATGGCTAAATAAACTCAGCTTGTCGAATATACACTTTATGGGGTCGAAAATCCCAATTTCTGCCTGTAATATACATTTCCACAAAGCCATTACACCTTTTTACCCATTTTTAATTGGTTCAGGGTATAATATAATTTAGTTGGACAGTATGGCTTTTGAATATTCAGTCAACGAGTTTTTCTTGAAACAGTTAATGACGCGTTGCCTTAACCTTTAAATGTATATACCCTGTAACCCATTGAAAAAGATTAAATCAATAAATGCATCTCCGACCCCATGAAGTTAAATTCTTTTGTTTACTTCGATAAATCCACCCACTTTCTTAATATCGATTTTAAATTAAGGATTTATTGTATTTCACGGATTTCCTGCATATAAAAATTGCATAACGAACAGGCAATAAATACAAAATATTTTGCAAAGTTCTACGTAAAGAAGAAGTAACACAGATGCCAGCTTGGAGTTGGATACAGGATATCAGCCAGTCGGACACTTCCGAGTGGACCACTCTTACTTGCTCATCCTTGAATTTCTTAGGACACAGTGCAACCTTTGCGTTGTCAGGGCCAATGCCACCAGCCACCAGCCAACAGCTTACTGGTCCGAACATTCTTTAGCTTTGGCTTAGTTTCCACCCTGAGGCATTTGGCGAGGCTTTTGTTTTTCTGTCTGCCGGGTGGATTACCTTGCCAAGTGCAGGGGGATGAGATGCTGCCTATGGTTGACGCTCAAAGCGAAGTTTCGCTTTCTTTGCTGCCATTATATCTGGCTCAGTTGTTGGGTGGTCGCTGCTGCTGCTGTTTGCCCGTTTGCCGATGCCGATGTCGACGTTGTTGACATTTAGTTGACATACACAACACAGATTCCTGGCCACACCGCCCGTCTTCCCATTCGGTGCTGTGCATTTCCGGCAACAGGCCATGTAATAGATCATCAGGCGTCTTTGTTTGCACTTTGCCACTGAACTTTGCAGTAGCCTCTGCTTCCATCGCATCCTTGTCCAGTCGCCCTCGTCGGTCTGGCGTTGATTGCTCGCCGTCAGCTGCTGCGCTGCGCATTATTATTGCAAGTTAGAACGACAGTTGGCCGGGTCGACTCCTGCCCGTCCGTAACCCTTGTAAGCCGACTTCCACTGGCTGAAGCAATTTTTGAAAGCTTATTTCTCTTGCAACAGCCGCGGTCCGCACTCTGCCCTCTGTTTCGCTTTGCACTTCATTTGCCGTCAACTCGTCGCTCCTCATTGCTGCAATAAATATTGTTTACTCTGCGCATCGTACTGCATCGCCCGGACAGCCATTTGTTGTGTCATTCGACTGAAGCCACTGACATTCATCCAGCCAGCGCGACAGCATCCTGAAATATGGTCGAGACCTGCTTCGATATGTATTAAAGCGCACAAAGGGGATTTCAATTTGCTGCACACACTTCTCACAACTCGCCGCTGGTAATACTCGTTGCCCACACAGTAAATTTCTGTTTACAAAATATAAAGGCTTATGAGACTTGAGTTGAGGGTATATCCACGTACTTATATTCAAACAAATTCTGTTTTGTTATATCCTGAACCCATTCAAACTGGGTAAATAAGTAGGAATTTCCGACCACATTAAGATTATATATATATATATATTAAATCTTTTCGAATATAGACTAGTTTTTAAATGATAGGTAACTCAAATTTCATAAAATCGATAAAAATCAACAACAATATAAAATTTTATAAGTTTTTTTCTTATTATATGGTAGCAAGAGACACACAATTAAGCTATATCATGAAAAGAATCTAATGCAAAAGGTTTCATTCGGTTGAGAAACAGAAGTAATTAAAGAAAATGTGTGGTAAAATTACAAAAATTCATAAACGAATTAGCAGCTAGTGCAAGCAATTCACATACATAAATACATTTGAGTGTAAGACTTCTTCTTAGAATTTGTTTGTGCTGTTTGCGATTACTACACATTGAATTATTTTATAAGTTATTAAGAATTAATTTTCTAATTGAGGGCCACTAAGTAAAATACGTGTGTTTGTGTCTATGTTGTGAGATTTTATGCAAAGGAGTTTATGTGCTTGTAACGACAGTTCGCAGGTTGACTTAGGGTATCTTCTGGTCGGGCATTTTCGACTAGTTAGAGTGTTAACTTGGTTGAGGAGAGTTCGAAATTGAAAATGATTTGTTGCACCGATCATAGAAAGGCAAGACTTAAATAAAACGGGATCCCGCAGAAAAAATAATATCAGATATACCGATAGTAAATGAGAAAGTTCTTGTGGCGTAGTAATATATGTTTTAATTTTAACATTCAATACACGCCCATATCGAGCAAACTATTTGCGCCTGCCGCCGGGAGGTGGCCTAAAAGGTTTTCGTCGAGACTTCGAGTCCACAATGAGCAGCGATTGGCGTTTGAGAAAGTTGCGGGAGGGCACCTCGTTATCGTCATCGGTTGTGGCCACTACAAGTTGGATAATTCCATTAACATTACGTGCGCTCCAGCGATTTAGTTTACCTGTTTACTTACCCACGGCCGGCGCCTGTTCTGGCGAGGACGAGGAAGTGCCCGCCGTCCGCTGTGCACGACCAGCGAACAAATTGTAGTAACACATCGGCATGGGCTGCGGCTTCTCGCCCTCGGGCACTGATGGCGATTTGGGTGGCTCTAGTCGGTACAACTCTTCTTCGTCTTCCTCCAAATCGAGCTGAGGTATTTCGAGTGGTGGTACATCGTCTGGTTTGCTCAGCTCTTGGCATCGTTTGATTTTCAACTTAAGTATCTGGTGAACGCGGATACATTAGAGCTGGAGCCTGTGCCGTTGGAGCCACGTTGGCTTACCTCAATCAAGTCCTCGTCCTGGGCCACATGTGTCAGAAAGTTGGGCAGCTCTGCGACGCTAATGTGCAGCTTACGCTCCCGCATGTCAATGTTGCTCTCGTCCACTTCCTGGATCTTGAATATCATCTCGCAAATGCGCTCCTTGAGATATTTCAGCACACCCATGGATTTGTCTGCAGCATCTGTGTCCTTTTGGCGCTCTTCATCCTTGGCAGCTATATTATTTTTGATTTGTTCGATGACCTCTTGATTGCTATACGTTTGAATGTGGTTAGTAACTAAATAACGCCGAGTTCAGCTAATTGCACTCACACTTCACTCTCTTTGACGTCAGAGAACTTGGAGGCCTCCAGTTCGCTGCTCAGTGCCTCGCGTTCGGCCTCCAGATTGGCCTTCTCGGCCTCGGCTGCCTTACGCAGATAGGTGAGACGGGCAGCCGACTCCTTTTGGGCACTGAAGCGCTCAAAGACCTCGAAAGGTGAGGTGGCGCCGGAAGCTTCCATCAGTTGCTTGAAAAGCGTTTCCATGTCGCTCGTAACGCTCTCCAGCTGAGACACCGGCTCCTCCTCTCCGTTGTCCGTCTTGGCCGTATGCTGATCGCCCGAACTAGAGCCCACGCTGTCCTGATGCACCAGCGTCTTGGTCTCGGCAAACAGCTTGCGTCCAATACGCTCCAGCTCCAGCTTACGCGCCTCCACCTGCTTGCGAAAGTCGAGAGCTTGACGCTCGCGCGTCTTCTGCGACAGATTGGCCTGTTGCTCCTGGCGCTGCAGTATCACCTTGGCGGCATCACGCATGTCAATGGCTTCATTGTGCACCTGTTGCAGGCGCTCGATCTCCGCCTTCTGTTCGCTGAGGGACTGCTCCAACTCGCGCAGACTTCGCTCGAAACGCTCTGCGTCAGTCATGAGCGAAGCCTCGATTGATCGGTATTTCTTGCGTATGTGCTCAGCTTCCATCCACTGTACATTGGTGCGATGAATCTCGTTCTCCAGCTGACAGACAAGCTAAATGCAACGTTTATCCGTGAGGCTCTTCTGTAAGAAATGAACCACTCACCTTTCGGTTGGCGTCCTCCTCGAGTGTCTCCGGTGGCTTCTCGCCCAAGTTTTGGCTCTGTGCCTCCTTGTTGGCCAACAGCTCTCGATATTTCTCCACCAGCCTGCTAAAGTGCTGCTGTCGTGTCTTGAAGCGATGTCGCAGCAGATCCATCTGCTTGCGACTCTCAGTTATCTTCAGGTCGGTCAAGAAAATTGCATCTTCTGCGTTCTTGGCTCCAATGGGATAAGTGGCCTTACCCACAATAATGGTGGGCGTTGCGCCCAGTTTCTTGCGAGAGTCACCACTGGACTCTTTAATGACCACAGGTCGCTGCAGCGGATGGCGCAGGCGACTTACCTTCACCGTCAGCTCCTTAATGTCCTTTTTCAGAGAGCCAATAGTATCGCAGTTAATGCGATTCTGTTTCTGCCATTCCGCGGCGTTGGCCGTCTTTTGACCCTCTGAGAAAACCCAGACACAAGAATCATAAATAAATCCACATCAAGAGGCCACTTTGGTCAACAATTACTCACCGGCCAACAAAATACGCTTCTTAATCTCATTGATTTGCCTATTTAACTCGTTCAATTTGTCCGATTCCATGGCGTCGACTGCAATCGACTGGCAAAGTTTTACATTTTGCTTAATGCGGCAAATTTGTTTGATCGATGCTTTCCGTAGTTTGTTATGACAATGAGCTTGGATACCGACAAGACTTTTTGTTTTGTTTTGTTTTTAGCAACAAACTACACATTTCTTATTTAAAATAAAAATAAAAACCCGGCGATAGTTGTAAATAAATGAAACATATTGTTTATAAGGCACCGGCGCCGTTAAAAACAATATAATACACATATATAATATAAAATATAATTTTAAAAAAAATAAAATCGAACATGTATGAAGTGTTGCGAACATTTCCTATGGTTTTCGGACAATTGTAACCAATTTGCAGAATAATTCAGTTTCTTGGAAATAACATTGGACTTGGACGCGTATCGTTTTTATACTCGTTCACGATGTGAAAAGAGTATATTGGGTTTGTGCAATGGCCGTCTTGCTGCCCGTCCGTCTGTCTGTCCGTAAGAACGTAATTTTTTTCGCCGCTATTGAAGATAGTTTAAGAGGTAGAGACCCCAAACTTTGATTAGGTAGATTACTGGTCACCTCCTTTATATATCGGTAAACAAAATTTTAAATTTCTAAAAACCAACATTTTTGAAAATAATAATAATAATTAAGATCGTGAACGAGAATAATGCGGTCGGTAACGCCGGACTGCAACGTTCTTAATTGTTTATTTCTTCGTTGGTAATTATTGTTTAATTCGTTTCCTAATTTTGTATTTGTGAAATGCTGGGTTTAATCAGGCACTCGCGACTAGAGTCTTCTCACTTGTTAATTATATATCCATCGAAATACAAGCCTGGTTGCCCAAACACTCAGACAACTTATCTACCGAGGACTACCTGATATTTTGAATAAAGTTATTGGTGGGGCAACCATAAAAATCACAAGTTGAAAATCTTGGGTCTGCACTTAATAAGAGCATATTGAAACATTCTAATAAATAAATTTCAAATGTTAAGTTTTCTATTTATGTTTTATTTTCAATAGTAACACAGCAAAATGTAGCTGACAAAATTTTGACAATACGTTTTCGGAAAGGGGTTACGAAACCAAGTGTAATCACTAACCTAACTAACTAACCTAAACTAATGCATATTATACCTATTTTAAAAGGAGTTGGTCCATGCAGTAAGCCACAGTGGCCATAAACTTGGAAGCTGCCTTTGAATCTTTAAAGTGACAGGCCAAACGTTCGCGACTTCCCTTTGGGCACTTGGCGTAGTTGTTGTAGACCCAACGGCAGCAATTTGTGCCGTTTGCCAGAAATTCGATGCCCCAATTGCCATCCAGCTGCATATGCACGAGTAAGTTACCTGTGATATTGTCCCAGAATAGCATATACAAGTTACCAGAATCTCTATGTCTCCAAATCTCAATTTGCCCTTCTCCTAAATAATTATTAAAAAAAACTAAAAAATTATTATTAGCAATTAGTTAATGACTCACCTTTCTTTTTCCATTGTTTTAAATTATCAAAAAGAAAAAGTTCAGTGGGCATGCAAAATAGCCGCACACTAGTTCTTTTAATGTCTGATAAACTAATTCTATTCAGGAACTGGTTCTCATTCGTTTTCTTTGCGGCTATTTTAGTTGATATCAACTTCTTCCCGACCACCTCAATATTATCCTTATTTTTTGGGCTATTATCATTTGTATAGCTTTTCTCTTTTAGAGAACCACTTGCTTTAATATTGTTTTGAACAAAGGATTGAATTGCCTGGCAATTAATTTTTTTCTCCTGGAAAGGGAAAGGCAGTCCTGAATAACTTGGCATAATGTCTATGGCGAGAGCGGACACTAAAAAGCAAACATTAATCTGAATGCCAGTTTTCTATATGCCAACACATACCAGATAAAATAGAGTTCAAATCCAGCTGTTTGTCCAAAATTACTTTTTTAAGGTATGACGATAAAAGTCTGCTTTTCGTATTATTGTGAGATAACTGCTGAATCCTCGCTCGGTCAGCATCGACAAATAACTTTGTCATTCTCCGTGTGGAAACCGATTTCTTCCTCAAGAGTCCACTGAATATCCCAGAGCTTGGTTGCACCACTGATTTTGTTACTATATTTTGGGCATCAACCAGTTTTTGTAATTCCCCATAGCCTTGATCGATATCTGCTTTATAGTACAATTCACTATCATTCTGGTTGTCACTTGCATCATTTTGTTGCTCCAAAACCAGTTGTTTCTTCGAATCTGAGTCAAATAACAAGAATTCTGAAAAATCGATTTTCTCTGTCAACATCTTAAGTTTCTTGATGGGTGAAACAAATGACTTTAGCCTGTTGGCGGGCAATGTAAAGTCCAACTTGAATTCGTTTGAATTTGTTTCACAGTACAGATTAAAGCACTTTTCCAAATCCCTTGCCAATTCAAATGACGATACTGGTTGGAGATAAGAATTAAGTCCAAGGCGTAGTAGGGGCCCTTTAGTTTTAAAATCGATCAAATTTCGAGTGGGTGCATCGAAATAACGAGTCGAGAACTTGCTATCTTCCAACATTGTGAAAAGCAAAAGTAAAATGAACTATAATTTGTAAATTCGTAATAACTGTTAATTGACTACTAGATTTGTAATGTGAAATGCACGTTTGCATAATGTATAAGTTTTTTCAAAATTTCGAAGATGAAAAATTCTTCTGTCCTGTCTCACTTTGTTTTCAATGAGTCTGACTCACATTTCGTACATTGGCATCATACGCCCTAGAAACTTTACTTATCGTGGTCGACGTGGCGGAAACTATTACAGCGGGCACTGCGGCAACTACGTCTAATTACAAATTTCGCGTTGCTCAACGGAGCGTATACGTAATCATAGGTAGAAAGGCAGAGATAGAAACGTGGACTGAGACGCTAATTGCATTGGCAACATTTTGTTCTTTGGCTGTTTCATAGACAAAGAACACAAAAGCCTTAGGGCAAAACAAAACAAAACAAAACCAAACAGAATGTTTTTTACCATCCACTGACCAGAATACCCGTAATACATATTTTGTTTTAAGAAAAAAGCGATAAAGCGCTTGCAGCTAAATAAATACAAGTGGAGCGGTGAAAGCAAATAGGGAAAGCAAAATCTGAAATATGCATAAAATGTGAAGAAAACAAATACCAAATGCGAACAGATAAGTAAAAAAAAAGTGAATGCAAACAAAAATAAAAGAATTTTGACTTTAAAGCAACAGCAATAAAAATATGCGCCCCATTAATTCTGTATAATATTCTAACCACAAAACTGGTGTTTCCGTTTTGCTTGCCAATCTATTTGAGTATGTAGGTTAGTGTATGTGTGCCTTTATATTGACTTTCGGGTGTCTACGAATACCTTTGCTTTGGCATTATTGGATTACCCGCCTTTTCTACATGTCTCCCAACTACAAATTGTTCCTTTAACTTTTTAGCTGACAAAATTCTTGGTTTTATTCATTTCTCTGTTTTTGCTTTTGCTAATATTTTGTTGACACTTTGCGTTTTGTCAGTTCGATGGGAGTGCCAAGCCATGTCAAATGATCAGAAAAAATTCGAAATTGATTTATGTGTTTGCTTGGGAATAAACAAAAGTCTAAGCAAATTTGCTGACAAAGTATTTACGATTCAGCTTAACAATTTGACAAGTATTGAAACAAGAGCGATAAAATGTTGCCTGCATTGATTATTCCTCACATCAATTCAAATGTTTAAGACAAAATAAGAAAAAACGTTATATAAGGTAGATTAAAATATTTTACAGTTGCAATAAAATTAATAAGTCACAAGTTGAGTTTGTTTTTAAGATTTTTAACAGACCGATTAATACATGTTTTACTATACATTATAAAGATTATAAAAACAGTATTTTTGCTTTACTTCATTCAATATAATTACGGCATTTGATAACGTAATTTTAGCTTCGTCTTCCCATTTTTCACAAAATAAAAAAAACGTCTAAAGCATGTGTGCCAATCATATATCATATCATATACAAAATATCATTATATAAAATATCGAATGTATGTTACGGCTATTTGAATGGTATCATTGGGTTGAGCAATCTCGGCGAGGGGACTTTTACTTTTGTGCTCATTAGTTGTACGTATTATTCGCTGGGAGCTGCTATAACGGAAACATCGTTGCCACAGTAGCAAAATCAACAGAATCAGGCGCACATTGAAATTAATTAAAATTTAGCCGCTGAAAGCTATACATGTGGTAACTTTTAGCTGCTACACATGTGGCAGTTGCTTTTGGCTGCTTTGAGTCAGCCGCAGATAATGGGGAAATTAATAAGGCAAAAATTAAAGATGCGCCGCAAAAAGTACAAAGTCAAGCGGCAGGAAATGAAAAATCTTTCACAAATTAATTACGTTTTATAATTTGAAGATGAACGCTGCCAGCGCCGTTTTATGTAATGGGGATAATGTGTCATGTGTGTGTTACATGTGTGTGTTCTCTGTGTGTTTTATGGGCTATGTCGCTGCTGGCGCTCTTGTTGGCTATGTTGAGGCTGTGTCATTTTGTCCTCACTAACGGGTTCACTGACCCTATATGCTCTGACATTTGCTCGTCATGCACAGCAAAGCCGAACAGCTCATATGTTACACTCATACCGTACATCTCGCACACACACACACACACACTTCACACACAACTTGCTGTATTCAGTGGGGTGTGTGAGTGTGTGTCCTGCAGGCAGCACCTGGCACCACCTTCGCCTCTCGACAGATGGTAAAACATGTTCAACGTTGGTAGCGAACGCAGCACAGCGCGAAATTATTCTAATTAGAGTGCCCTTCTCCGCCTGCCCGACCCTCTATCAGCTCTTCTTTTCTTTTCTTTTATATACAGAATATTTTAGAGTCCATTTATATAGACTTTCCTTTCAATGCGATACTTTGAATGAATAGTTTTATGAATGGACCTAATCGCGTAATCAGCCCCATAAAATGTTAAAGAAAACAAAACGCCCCAAGCGGAAACCACGAGCATACCCTACGGAAACTTTGCCTATTCTATATTCCCTTTCTTCACTTCATGAATATACACTTTAATAAGTTCTTAATTGAGTTTGAAAAAAATTGTTGAGTTGTTGTTAAATAAAAGTTCGTGTTCGAATTTGATAATTTCTTTTTCTGTCACACTCGACTGAAGATTTTTGCTGAATTATTTGTACTTATTACTAGAAATGTTAAATTAAATCGTCTCTTAAATGGAGTTTTCTATAAAATTCAAATTGTCTTTTTAAAATGTGTATAGTTTCCCTCTATAACTCATTTGCCGTTCCCCAACAATCAAGTCTGAAATGATGCGGGACTGCACCTCGCACGACGGCAGTTTGAAGCTAAATGTCTTTGATAGTTTAACGCTTCACTTCCACTTCCACTTGTGCTAGCCTGTTCATTTATAAGTATGCACACACTATACGTACTTAACTATATGTACACACAGATAAACGTATCTTGAGCGTATCATTGGCTGCGCACCTGCTCAGGGCTTAGCTTAATTCACTTTGTGCCAACGCGCTCCAAGCCCAGACGCCACCTGCTTGTAGTGCTGATGTTGCCGCTTCTGCTTCTACTGCTGCTGATGATGATAATGGCGGGGATGGTGACAAGGATGACGCTGCAGCCTATCGGGCTCTCGACAGGACAGCTGTATGCCAGGCCGATGCCTGACTCTCGAATATTTTTCGTCAAATTCAAATGTTGTTTTTTGCATGTGTCACGGTCCGCTCTGATACAGTTGCCTGGTTGCATCATGCTCCAAGCTCACATATGCTAAATTAGAGACAGGACAGGCGGGCAAGTGGAATTGCTGTGCTTTTAACATCAGCTGCCGCTCCCCCATCCCGTTGCCTTCATCGTCGATTCCCTTGCACGTGTCGCATGATGTATGACATTTTTGCGCCTCATAAACAGCCACATTCACCGCCTGGTAATCAGGTGTTCACAATCCAGCGCACTCCACGTGTCGCTAGCCATTTTGCTGCTGCTTTGTTTATGTGCCCAGCTCTCAGCCCCTCCTATTCGAGAGCTCTACGAAGAATGTGGATAATGTGGGTCTGCCCTCTGCACGGCTTGTGGTTTATTTGGTTAGTGGGCGTCGGACGGGTGGAACTTGCTGTTTATTTGCCCTAACGAAATTGGCACGACAGGCAACAGCGTTGCCGTCATGTTGACAATTTGTTCGTTTGCGTTTGCTGTGAACGGACTGATTTGCCTCAGTGGTGCAATTTAAATGTGACATAAGTTGGTTGACCCCGCGGACTGCACTTTAATCGGGGCAACATTATTGAAATAAACACTAAGAAAATCGAAATCTAAAAACCAAAAAATATATCTAGAAATATGTAATAAAGGTTTGTATTAAACATCTTGTGATCCTTTTTAATCTCCTTAAAAAAACTTTGTATAAACTTATTGAAGCCTTGCTTTGCCTAATTCGACAAATCCACAATTTTGAGGTTAAATTACCCAACATAACAAATTTATGAAAACGAGTTTCACTGACTTTGAAAAATCCACCCCAGGCGGAAAATCGTATTATGAAATTTATTTTGTATATTTCATCCGATGAGCTCAAACGCACCAACGTAAAAATGTATCCTAGACGTGACTCACCGTTTTCTAAAATTACACGTCCTTAGTGAATTCCTTGTAGTAATTTAGTCCTGACATCAACACAATTTGTCAGGCAATAAATAATTGACGCCAAAACAGTGTCACAACTTGATATGGGGAATCACGTTTGAGACTCTACGTTGCTACTTGTAGATAGTTGTATACAATTCACTAAAAGAAAATAGTTGGAAAAATATCGAATTCTTAGAACGACTAATCTAATTGGGTTAAAGAAAGAATAGCTCCTGCGTCGTCAAGTTAGAATTCAATATTCGTACACAATGCTGAATTAGAAACATAAGAAAACAATGGGCTTCAATAAATTATATGCAGCTTACTTAAAAAATAGGGAACTGTGAGCTAAGCTTCAGTCGCCAAACTCCAAATGAGAAATCTGTTGGAAAGTTTACAAAAGTACATTGATAAATCGATTGGTCTGAAACGGCTTCGCTGTCTATGGATAAATCATCTCAGTTTTTAACATATTCGATTATCATTAGGCTGACTGAGTGCCAAAATCTCATCAAAAACACATTTCAATTTTATTTGCATAAATCGTCAAAGTCAATGCAAACGATGGCAAACAAAGAGGCAGGACGGACGTAAGGTCATCACACTGAATATCATTCAAAATCGATTGCAAAGCAATTAGGGTGTGATTTTAGAAATACATCTAGCGAACCATTTAGCTATGTATGTCCATGTAGCGACTCAACAAAAATGACTCAAATGATAAACTCTTGGCAAGGACATTTTTCGTTTGGTTGCGTTGCGCAATTGCGCAGGAGACTCCCCAGGGGAGGCATACACTGATGCTGATAGGGGGGCAATGGGATTATGACACTTTTTACGCTTCGTTGCTAGCATATTCAACTTTTGCTTTCATTGAGTGAAATAAAAAATTCAATTAAAATGCACACAAGAACAGCATTCAAAACCAGTGCCAAAAAATTTTATTTAGAGCGGAACGCACCAAACAATAACAAATTCAACTGAAATGATTTGCAAGCATTGGGATGTCGAAGACAAAATGCTCTTGTATTTATATATTTGTATACAGTTAACTGTTTGACCACCTGATTGACTCGTAATCAGCCATATAAATTTATGAGAAATATATATTAATTAATTTGGTAATTAAGAGAAAAATGTTAAATTTTATAAAAAAATACTTTTCCCAGGAAAATCTGGTAAATTTCATTAAAATATTGTCATTAAAATATTGGAAGCCAAGGATATAGTGCAACACTTACTCAAACTTAATTTATAAACGATGTCTAGTCAAAATCTGAACACAACATGGTACGTGATAAAATTAATATACTCATCAGAAGAGTATTATATGCAAAAAAGTGAAAAATCGATCAAAGTAAAAAAACTATAAAAATCATTTGTTAGAATTCCTGTTCTTAAGGGGATTGCGGTATACTATGAACAACTACAACAAAAAAGGATACAATTCTTTTTGCAATTAATAATGACATCCGATTGAGTGAAAAGAGTGCTATTAAGATCTTTTAAAAACCGATAAAAACAGATATAGAACGGTTATCCTTGGTGTGCTGAAGATTAAATACCCTTGCAGACATACATAAGATGTGCGCTATATATCTTCAATAAATTGTTCCTTTATTTATTTATTTATTTTTTTCATTTGATTTAAATAAAAGCTCTGTACTTTGTGTAGGGTATACATTTTTCCTGTCCCCATGGAAGACCGTCTGCTGTGCTTCATTTTAAGGAGCTGGCAAGAACTTAGTGTGCTGTTCTTGTTGAGGTTCCGCTTCAGGTACAACACAGAACAAAAGAATTTTAATTGCGCCTGTAAAAAAAATTTTAGCAGAACAATGAAACATTGCAACATTGAATTTAAATGCGTATATCCAAGAAAAATCCACAAGTTTTAAATCCTGATCCTGAGCATTTAAGACGCTTGCCAAATGTTTTTTTAGATTTTTTTTCAATCAGATATTTTTGGCAAATAGATAAAATCAAAGTCACAAGAAAATAATTGTATTCAGTAAATAAACTTGTCAAAACAATTAAAGATAACTGTGAGGTATGTGTACTTATTTTTTTGTTTTATATAATCTAAATTTAAATGCCGTATAAATAGACGTAAAAACGTGTTCAATTATCAGAAACCCAGTATGTATACTTACAATTGGACACCTCGCATATTTGGAATATTTAACCCACGCAAATAACGCCAATAACAATGGAGCGAAATAAAATAATTTGTCATGATGCCACGCTATTGAAACAGAAGGCTGCGCTGCCCGTGCTCGGGGAATCCGGAAAACTGAAGCTGAACACAGTGGCACCAAATGCGAATAAAACGCAAAGCCGAATTTACGGCGCCTGCTATTCAATTGGCGGTAATATAGAATCTGGCGTGGGAACGGAACTCTCGCGACGCCTACCGCCCCTCAAACGGGTCGCGACTGGGCTGCTACGTTTTATGGCGGATTTTCGACGAAATATAAAAATAAAATTGGATTTTAGCGTAAAATGTAGAATGCCGTAAATATTTTTCAATTCAGTAGCTCGGTCCGTTGCTCGTTCGGTCGAGCGTACGGGGAGCATATGCATGAACAATGATTTCCCCAGGGCGAAGAGCTGCGGTTGCTGGGACTGTCAAAAGTATTGGGAATCGCGTGCAAATGATTTGCCGAAATCAGCTCAACGACACGCAAATAAAACACCAACCGACCAAAGGGAAAGCAGTGGAACTGGCGCAACATGTGCCAAATGCGGTGTTATTCAAATGCCCAACATGGCTGTTTTCGCAGTCGATGTTTTCGTAGGACACCCCGGGCGAACTTAGCCCTTTTATAGACAACCAAGCTTATCCCTTTTCATACAATTTTTGTCGCTTAACCGAACTTTGCGGAATCCTAGCACAACTAATTTTCGTTGATGGCATCAAATTGATTTTTTGCGTTATTTTCTTGTTTTTCATTTAAATGCTAAACGGACTTGTGCTTTCTGCCTTCTAAGTCAGTTTCGGTTGACTATATTTGTATTAATTTTATGTCTATGTCATATAGCTCCCATACGAAGAATCAGACAGAAAATAAATTTAAAAAAATTATATTTCTGGCAAGTTTTTCCACAGATAAAAATTTACAATTTTTCGCTCAGAATGTCTCTTTTGACGAGGGTGCAAAATTGATCACAAATTATTTTACTCGTTCACAAAGTGGAAAATATATTGGTTATAACTTTCCACCAAACCGCAATTTTTTGCTGCAATAGAGGCTAAAACTTGAAACTTAGCCCCAACAAATTACAAAAATCTATACGTTCCCAAAATCTCAGTTTTAAAACTGTTGTCGACTGGTTTAAGTTATTTTTACAATATGAATTGCACAATATATATTGCACAGTTGGTTCACCTGGCGTTATCGTCGGTGTTATCCTAATTAATGTGTCAGACAGAATGTGTGTATGAATGAATATTTATTTTGAATTTCTTACGGCCCCTGAATATATAAAAGAAGAAAACTCTTAAAGTTTCATCCTTTATATAATATATATAGAATATTCCACTAAGTTAGCAAACTCCACCTCGCGTTATAAAAATTAATAACAAAAAAATTACCGGAAATACAGAATTTGATTTTAAATACTATGAGCTCTTTTTAATCCTTCAAAAATTAAATTTTTTTGTCTTTTGTACTAAATTTACAGCTTTTGATTCAAATGTCAATATTGTTAAGGCAAATAAATGTTAATACTGTTTAAATTTTGTTTATGTTGGATATAGAGACTGTTGTCCACCTTGCTTATAAAAGGCAGATCAATGCGTAATCGTGATCGATGGAAGCAATTTCAGAGGATACTCAGCCACTGGCACAATGCCGCCTTCAGTAAAAAATACCTGTTCTATACGAACTTGGGCATCTCCATTAGCTTAAGCATGCTTGGTGACACTTTGGAACAGTCGTACGAGCGACATACGGGCGAAATCGTTGGCTGGGATCGCACGCGTACATTGCGAATGGGCATCTCTGGCTTTACTGTTGGTATTGTCTGTCACTTCTGGTACCAATATCTGGACTACTACTATCCCAAGCGCACCTTCTCGACAGTGGTTCGAAAAATATTGCTGGATCAATTCATTTGCTCTCCATTTTATATCAGTGTTTTTTTTCTCACGATGGGCCTGTTGGAGAATAAAAGCTGGGAGGAAGTTAAGCAGGAAATAGAGGAAAAGGCGATGATTCTCTACAAGGCTGAGTGGACTGTTTGGCCAACTGCGCAGATGATTAACTTTTTCCTTGTTTCACCAAAATACCGTGTTTTGTACGACAATACCATAAGTTTGGGCTATGACATCTACACATCTAAGGTCAAGTACAGAAAGAAGCCGGATCAGCCTAATAAGATTTCCAATAGCAGAGCAATATATATATATAACTTGTATAAAAGCCAAACTAACCCAAATCAATATCCAACATAAAACCGTTAATACATGAAATTATTGTCCATTTATCTGTTTTTTATTTTATTTTAATAATTCCATCGCAGTACAGAGATATATGTTTGCTTATGCTATAGGATCAAATTGAATGTTTTCTAATTCCACATAAAAATTTTAGAATTCTTAATACATCCACATCCTGTGACATCAAAAGAAATCAAAATGCTTTCCGCAATGCGTTCTGAATTCATTTCAAAACATGTGCACATAAATGGTGTCAATTTTCAGCAGGCTATTATTGGATTGTTTTTCTTTTTGAGTACTACCCTAAATGCTAGCTGAAAGGTCGGCTTGACGGGGTCCGTTTGGAAATATTTTGGAAGTAAATGGTGGTCTTTGGCGTGACATTCACTCGTTCATAAAAGATTTGTGCGTTGTCTGTGAAATAAATGGAAATTGGCGTTTCGCGTGGCTAGCTTTAAATATTTGAGTTATGAGACTTGTGAGGATGAAATATTACTTCGAACATTGACACAAATACAGTTAGTTTTAATTTAAAGGCAATTTTGGCAGCTCTGAACGCAAGCGCTATTTTGCGAATTAAATATGACTATTGACATGCAAAGAGCGTCATCAAAAACATTTTACTTATTTTAATTTGATTTCCCTTACTTGGTAGTAAGTATACTCTGTTGCTTTGTTGGCAGAACCTTAAACTTGTCGCACAATTCTAAAAGTTAAACTGAATTTGGTGTCCCTATTTTGGATGAGACATTTAAATACATGACGTTGTGCTGCGACGGCTGTTAAAGAGCAGATAGGATGAATGCCATCGAACACTTGAGAGACACTCGAGCTGTAAGCGCTTGACGACAAATTGTGTCAAGCATACAAAACAAAACAAAACAAACAAAAAATAAAAAGCAAAATAAAACAGCATAAAGAAATGTAAAAAAAATCAAGTGGCAAAATTTATGTCAAGACGAGCGAGAGCTTGTCCTGGTCTATAGTGGTAGAGGCTTCACGGCTAGCGCGAGTTCACACCCCCACAACCACACACGTCGCCTAATCCAATTTAAATCTCTTAACATGATTTGCCGCTTTCTTTTCATTTTGCTGGATTTTGTGCCATTATCCTTTTTGGCTGCCCAGGCAACCGAGTTGCTAAGCAAAACACGAGGCGTTGCTGTCATCGCCATCGCCATCGTCATCGTCCGGCGGGCAAGTTGACTTCCTGTCCTGGCTTTTATCTGCCTTAAGTAAGAAGGACGCGCGCAAGGACATTGTGGAGTATGCCCAAAAGGGTTCATTTATTTGGTTTAGTCTTCTCTCTGGTTGCCTTACTGACTCTATCTCTATTTTGTGATTTAATTTAAAAGCTCACTAGGCGTGCGGACGGGTAAAGTTTTCGGGCATGCGGAGCTAGCAGGACGAGGCGCTTGTGAAACTCAATGTGTGTGCCGTTAGGTCTCCAATGTGTATGTGTGCGTGTGGTTAATGTGTCTTAAATGAGAAAACGTGTCGGTGGCTGTGTTTACCTTTTAATGCATTTGAATCAGCCACAGCGTCATTAGGTTCAGCTGCTGTTGAGGGCTAACTTCATGCAAATAATTTAGAAGGCAATGAAAATATCTAAAAGGTCATCAAATCCCTACACCAGACTCCGTAATTGCTCTCAATCATCGCTCTTATAAGTTAGAGCTGTGTAGTCAAAGTCTAAATTTTCAACTTTATTCAAACCTTTCAAAAGTTTTAAAACTAACAGTAGAAGCACACACAATATATAGACATTAATTAAGCTAGGTATTTTTTTTATACTCGCTGACAAAGTGCAACTGGCATATTGGATTTGTGCAGTGTCTATGACATGTTCGCCGCTCGAGACTTAAATTTGAAATATTTACCTTTAAGCCAGTGTCAGAAAAAGTCTGCATATATTTCGGCTACACTGGGAATGTGCTAATGCGATAAAAATTATATATCTCAATCAGCTATAACGCTTTATACATAAAATATTGTTAGATACATTACTGATAGCCTCCTCTAATGATCGCAGAAAACACTTTTTGGATACGCCTACTGTGAGCGCGGAAATTGGATATAATCTGTGTCTATTTTAAAAACTTAACTTTAGAACTTTTCGAATGATTTAAGCTGTTATTATACTATGAACAAGTATTGCGCTGTCGGTTACAGCCGACTGCAGCACATGTTCAAATTTAATTATTAAGTAATTATTTTGCATTTTAATTAGCTTCGAAATCTGTCAAAGAGAAATTTCAACGATGTTTTTCTACGAAATAGTTTCTAATAAAAATTATTATATAAACATCATAAATATGGATTTCATAACAGGTTGCTTAATTAGCGAATCATTCATGAACAAGTTGAGTTCTCTTTGCTTTGTGTTTTGCTTTGTTTTAGTTGAACTTTTTACAAGTGCCGCCCAGTAGAAAATGAGACAATGTGTCAAAACATGGCAGGTGGCATATGACCAAATCATTTACATTTTAGAGAAGTTCCATTAAGTTAATTAGCTATAAATTAGTCAGGATTTACGCGTCTTTAATGAGTTGTTTGTGCAAAACATGGCGGCATTGTGTGGCGTGACCCCGTCCTTGCTACCTCGCCCTCCCATATCCAGCTAAAATCAAGTTGAATTTAGCCCACACCCCAATTGCCAAATAATTTATCAATGCTTCCATAATAAGTCATACCCAGAGCTGGCATCTGCCTTGTTATATGTACAAGAAATATGCGTTTAACGAACAACTTAAATAATTAATATGCTTACTGCAGGTTGTTTTCGGTGTACGAAGAAATATCATGCCATTGAAGTTGTATAATAGACCATGTCCAGAAAATGTAATCGAGCATGTTTGTCGTTGTGGAATAATTTATTTCAAAGTGCCGTCCTTTTGACAGCTCCGATTTTTCAGCAAAACGCTTCCACTTGATGCCGTCCAGTTTCCAGCACTCAAATTATGCACGCTGCTTGCCCCTTGGCCGGGCCCGTTTTTCAACTGTTTGCGTGGTTAACCAGACGTTAAATGATGCTACATCAAAATGTATCCAATATTTTACTGCATACTTTTAGGCAACTTCATTGTACACTGGCCTGCCCAAGTTAGCATATTGTTAAAAACTTTTAATTGCTCGCCACCCGGAAAATTGAATATGCATTAAAGTGTGCGTCGAGTGAAATCACCAATCACGGTAAATCACGTAAAATCACTGGAATCATGGCGGGAATCCCGGCCGTTCTTTTAGACCGTTTCGCACATTTAAGCAAAATACTTACCTTCAATATAGCGAAAGCTCTGCCGCCGCTGGGATATGAAAAAGCACTAAAGCCGTCGGCAACAATGCCAAGAACAGCAGAAGTGGGAGTAGTAGCAACAGCAACGGCGACAACAACAGCAACAACAATGTGGCGAACAATCGAAATGAGAGCAACAAATTTTAACGAGCCCCACAAATACCCCAATGCTGCTTTTTAAGCCGCTTTCCCTTTCCAAGGGAGCGCTTTCCCCGCGCTTTTATAATTACAAAAAGTCGAGTTAGGCGCAATACTTGACAAATGGCAGGGCGAACGGTGGAGGACGTAGCCTGGCAGTGGGCGAGGAGATTGCGGGGCCGGAACGGAACGGAACGGAAGGACATATAGAACGCACACACACACAGCGAACGAGCCGGTTAACCAGGATAATAGGATGAAACAAATGTAAATGAAGCTGGAGACGGCACAGGAGGCCGACGCCCAGTGACGATGGCGCTGCCAGCGGTTATAGCGATGGTACACAAAAATGAACAAAACATAAAAAAGTTCAAGCAAAAATCTGCAAAAGACATTTCCAACTGTGCTTTTGCCTTTGTCTCACACAAATGGAACGCAGTGCCGCCCTGCGGACACCGCTTCTGCTTCTTCACAAGGGGCCAAATGAAATTGCGTTTGTTTCAAATGGACACATGAAATATTTTTACATACATGCATATATAATACGAGTAGTTCAAACCTATCCACATTTGGCAAAAGTTTGTTTTTACTTGTCTCTGCCTTTCGACTAGCTGCCTTTATCAAGTCCCTAGTTTCAATTCTGTTTGAAACCGTTTGCATTAAGTAAAATTGTATACTATATGCAATAAAAATCCAAAACCTAAATATAGTAAATATACTTCAGCTACGTTATGCTAAGTGGTTAATGTAAAGAATTTAAATTTTATTAAGAGTTAGAAGTAAAACTATGTTTATATTAAAAAAATTACATGCTTTCAGGAACTACCTTCGATTCGAGCTTGATGGTTTTGTTTTTCATATTTTCTAAATAAATAAATGTACTTTAGATTTTTAAATTTATCTCATACATTAGCATTTAGAATTTGTAATTTCGAACTTTTTGCGTTTGTTTGCGATTGTGTAGAATACCTGTTTTATAACTTTCTTTGAGTTTTAAACTGGAAACGTGGCTTTGCAATAAAAGAAGCAATCTGGTAGATAGGTGCTAGTCTCAAATTCTAGAGCGCAATATCTTTTGTTTATTGTTTTTTGTCTTCTGTACGCAGCTGCTGTTTACATTACAATAATGCAAATCCTTTATGTGTACACAGTTTTCAGGTAAAGACAACACATGTACTAGATTTATGCAAATGCCATATTTATATTGTCTTTGGCTCAGGGTATCTTTTAGTCGAGTTCCCTCGTCTAGAGCATTCTTACATGATTTTATTTAATTTCTATTCATTCATTGTCCGTCTGCCCACAATTAAGAGTCATTCAGCTGACCATGCAGCAAATGGCCGCAGTTGAGCCAACAGTTGGTTGGGCAGCGCTGCCGCATTCTGCATCTGATGCGAATCTCGCTGCGCGCCAATTAAAATCTTGCATTCACGTCTGGCCGCTGCAGCTTCAAGTATTTTAATTTCCCTCGACGCGGCAAAAACCCAACAGCGCTCCAAAGCGCAGTTGGGCGCACCCGCCGCAATACTCCCGCACTGCACCCACAAATCAGAACCAAAACAAAACGCCAAGTGACGGTGATGGTGATAGTGATGGTAATGGCGACAACGAGCGCGACGGCGATGGCGTCCGCGAGAGCGACAAGTTGTCGCTTTGTCGGTCAGACGCATGCGCCGGCGCTGCACAAAATGGCGACGGCGAATTGAAAGTTGTGAGAATCGTTTGATAGCTTCAACTTTAGTTGCTCCAGGACTGTCGCGAGATAAAGTTGGACCAGGCGCACGAGCGACGGCGCCATGTGAGAAGCACCAAGAGGAACGCGCGCGAAAACTTTTGAATCTGCACCCCCGCTTCCTGTGCAGAGAGCAGCCCGACTTCGTTGTCAGTGTATACACACACATGTGTGTGCTCGCGTGTGTGTGTGTGTGTAGGTGAAAATTAAGTTAAGTTGCGCTAGGTGAAGCGAAGCGGTGTCAAGTGGATATTCGTTAATTGCTAATACACACCTGCTGGCGCGAGCACAAATCAACAATGGAGCACCTGCGTCCGCTCAGCTATGAGGAGATGTGCCAAATGGAGCTGCTGCAGCCCTGCGGCACCAACACACCGCCGGCGTCGTCGGCGCCAACGATGCTGCCTATTATGGTCATACCAACAACACTGCTGGCGCCAGGAGCGGGCGCAGCCGGCGCACCACAGCCGCAGGGCGGCGTCGAGCATTATTATCAGCTGCAGCCCACTCACATTCTGACAGCGGGCGCGGACGGAGCAGCAGCGGCGGCGGCGGCGGCCAGTGCCGGAGTTAACGGCGAATTGGCGCTCCTGCAAGGCGGTGGCGAACAGTTTCCACAGGGCCTCCAACTGCAACAGCATCCACATTCGCATCCACAGCCCGTTAACATTCTCTGTACGGGCACTTTAAGCCGCACACCGCCAGCGTCGGCTGCTGCGTCGGCGTTGGGTGCGTCGACGGCGGCGACGCTGCCGCGCAGCTTCCAACCGGCCGCCTTTGTGACGGATGTGGAAAGCGACTTTGAGGGCAGCGAGTGCGGCGCCAGCGGTGTCACCACAACTTGCATGCCACACTTTCGCTTCGGCGGATGCGGCCTGCAGTCGGCCGGACAACACCAGCAACCACACCAGGATGCTGTCGTTGGCTGCGGCTCGCTCTCCTACATGATGGGAACTCTGGCAGCCGGCGGCGCAATGCACGCCGGTCGCTTTGCGGGCACACTCGGCCGCAACCGGCGCCCCGAGGGCCACACAAAACGTGTCTCCTTCAAAGGTGACAATCTGCCGCCATCGCCACCGCCCCCGCCCGCCCTCGAGCTGGACAACAATGGGCTGCCCATACCCCTGCCTGTGCCGGGCGGCGTAGGCGGCGGCTCTTACATGCATTTCGACAACTACATGGATTATCAGGTGCGTGTTCG
Organism: Drosophila nigromelanica; assembly: GCA_004149465.1. NCBI lineage: Eukaryota > Metazoa > Arthropoda > Insecta > Diptera > Drosophilidae > Drosophila > Drosophila nigromelanica. The sequence goes on from SCDS01000055.1 coordinate 115,857, forward strand.
CTGGGGCTCTTTTCACAGGCAACGACAGCCGCTAAGCCGTCTGTCTAATTGGCATTCATGAGCTGTTCCGTTCCATTGCGATGGCGGCACATTTACGGTTATTGACGTGCATTTAATTCGTGACGCGATTTAAATGAGACATCGATGCGAATGTGGCTTGTCGACAGCATAGCAGATAAGACAGAGACAGAACCTAATCCATTTTATATATATATAGATAAACATACATATAAATATATTCGTAATGTGTGATACACATATAAAATTATTATATTCGGATAAACAATGTCTGTCGGTAATAAGAAGATTGAATTGAGAAAATAAAAAATTGGCATTGATTCGGTTTAATGTTTGAGCCGCTGTTCACTTCGCAATATACGGCAAATATCGTTAGAGCAATTTTAAAAAAACAAAGCAAATTAGAATATTGCAATCGGGCGTAACCAACCGCACAATACTTGTTCAATTATAATGACAAAAATATCATTGTTATTTTCGAAAACTAGAGAGAGATATGGATTTTCGCGACTTCGTCGATATATATGGAGATATTGATTTTTAGTAAGGGTTAATAATACCTGTTTACGAAGTGAAAAGTTTGTGCACTGACCGTCTTGCCGTACATCTCTCTGTTCATCCGTCCGTCCACTACCCACATTATAGGAGACGTGGCAAATCGATTATCTCCCATAATTTTAGGGCTATAACATTACTGATGACCTTCTCTAAAGATAACATTTTTAGGTGGAAAATCGAACAAATCAATATACAAAATTTGGCATGAAGTTTTCTGATAACCTTCTTTATAGATCAAGCCGAAAATGTTCAAATGTACAAAAATCGATCTTCTTCCAAAATAACAATAATATAATATATAAATAATTAAGCTTTTATTATAAGTTACATTTATTATGGGTAAATTCCAGTCCATTTACAAATTAAATACAAATCTCCCTTTTCTATTGAAATGATGCACAAATAAACTGTTTTTTGTCGAATTCTAGCAGCTGACCAAATCCCGATAAGTACACGACCATTACTAATGCGCACAAATCAAAATGGAGTTGTTTGCACACATTGTGAGCGCATCGGATAAACGATAATCTGCATGTAACTCAATTTGTCTGGACTTTGCATCTAAAATTCCCGAATTCATGGCATGTGTGTTATCGCACTAAAACCACTTTGCTTTTCGTTAGCTCCAAAGTGGAGCAAAGGACAGTCAACTGGGCAAAACCAAAGCTGTAAAGTATACAAATGAATCGTTGCAAAGCTGAGGGGAATCGTCCTCGGCTGACATTATTCACGCCGCGACGTCGGCTGTCATCTATGGCCACTCGGACCATTTGTTCACATTTGCATAATAAATTAAATGTTGCAAGTGTCGTTCCGTCTCTGCTTCTTTTCTGCAGTTCGACCATTTATCCACTTTCTTACCAATTGCATTCTCGTTGTCGTTGCGTTTGTTTGGCTGTCGGAACCTGCATTTTATGTGTTTCCCCAAGCCCATAAATATAGTATTATTGCCACGCTTACTAGTTCTGTTGTCCCTTGTTCCACGGACTCGTTCCTGTCCGGTCCACAATTCAAGTAGCTAATCTCTTCGTTGCTTGGTGCCTGTTGCCGCTTCAACGCTTTTTATCAAAAACTTTTTCCCAGCTGCTATTTCACACGATTGCTACGGTTATTTATATACAAAGTAAGACTCCTCTTGTCGGGAGTTTTCGACTTGGGGATGCCCTGAACCCAGCTGCAAGCTATTGTTACATACATTTTAGCCCCACATACATAAAATCACATTCATACTCTATTATATTTTAATTGTAGAATAATTGCGAAGTTTATTGTCACATCTTTATGAAACTTTAGGAACTTGAAAAACCACCACAAGCCAAAACTGAAGGCTGTACCTCTATAATTATTATTTTTTCAATGTTAGGGCGATTGGGAGTGTTAACTATTTAACGCATTTGTAATGAGTTTAATTTATAAATATAACTTTGAATATATAGATATTATGATATAGATTTATATTCAAATGTTAAATTTATAAAAAAAAAAGATTTTATAAATATGGATTTATAATGATAAAGAAAGGTCCTTTAAGAGAGAATGAAAAGCCACTAATTATTAGCAGACTCCACTTACGAAGCTTTATTGTGTCGTTTTCCTCATACCCCTTTGAAAGCTGAACAAATTAGCCAGCAACTAAGTTTCTTCTTCTTGCTGTTGCTCCTTTAAAACGTATTCGATATATAGCTTGATTGAGTTGGCTATAAATGCTGATCAAGAATATATTCATCAAGAATATATTCAAATTCAGATTGTAACATTATTCAATAAACCACCTTTTTGGGTGAAGTGTATACAAAAAATGCGGGGTCAAATATAATTCAATTATAATTATATATATCCATAAATTATAAAAACTTACATATTTCTAATATACATGTTAATGTAACGTTGACTTCCTGGTTTGGTTGTTACAAAGACAGAAAACCATAAAATGAACCGACCCCAGAGCACACTGACCCTCCAGCACTTGCTGTAATCTTGATTGACTACACTTCACAGTTTTACGATTTTACTCTGGCTTTGGGGCGCCATTTGAGTGTGTCTGCTGTGCAAACATGTTTTGCCGTTCACCAATTTCAAGTGCATCGGTTTACTCTCCTGCGTTCGCTTTTGTGGAACTGCGGCATTCCACTCTGCTACTTAAGATCCTATTCAATTTATTTTCGGGTGTTGTATTTGCTGGGTAAATGGAATCTTTGAACTGAGCTTCTCGAACAGCTCCTTGATTGATGGATGCGTGTGCGGCTGCAGAGCTATTCTGTCAATTTCGACTAACATATTTTTTGGTTCTATTCCCGTCATTGTTTATGTCAGCTAAAGTTTTCCTTTTTTTTTTGTGTTGCGAAACTGTTTTTGCCAGCTCTTCCTACGAGGGGCTATCATGATGGAATACCATGTAATCATGACTTATTATCAGCAGAAACATGTTTTAAAGTTGGGTTCGTGCTTTCAAAAATACAATCAATTAACTTTTCGACTTAATGACTACACACTAAATGCACTGCAATCACAATAGCAGAACATGCAACAGAGAAGTTAAAGAAGATACAATTCAAGGCAAACAGAATTATATATATTTTATGTTTTGTTGTGGTAATTTCATTTCATTTATCTTGCACACTATTCAAGCAGTGAAAGCAAAAGAGAAATGTCTATGTATTTAATGCTCAATTTCTTAACATCCTATTCAGCACTTAAGTGAAAGAGTAGCACAAATACCACTAAACTGGATGAAGTCATTTGCAATAAAACACACTCATTGCGAACCTTGACATTTAATGGGAACTCGATTCACACATACACATACACATGTATGTGTGCTTTTGGATTGGAGTAATTTGGGGTCCACACGAGCTCTGTACAAAGAAAAACGATTAAAAACTTTCAATTGTTTAATGAACACTTAAAGAGCTGCAATTCCTTAACTACCAATACAACTAGCAAACTAAGCGCAAACCCACACAAACACAATCAGACAAACGGGGGGTTCGGGGTCCAGACAGTCGCCGGTCATCGCCCATATAACGCAGAGACAAATAGACAGACACGCAGACGTACAAACAGACAAACCCAGAAGCAAACAGGCACCAAGTCCCAACACAGCTATTGCCCGATACACAGGCTGCTGCTCCTTTTTCTCTTGGTGTCCATTCCGAGGTGGCGAGCGGGGCGGGATGGCAAATATAACAAAGCAACAACATTGCGGTTACTGGGAGTACAAACGAGAAATGGGGAAAGCAATTGAAGTGGGTTGTGGGAAGGGTAAAGCTGTCGTTATTGCTGGTGGTGTCCATCAGCGTGAAATGCCCCAATGACATTTGAAAAACTAAAAACTTGCCGACGTTGACATGAACCGCAGCCGGCAAAACAGCAGCGGCTTTCGATGATGTCGACAACTCTTCCAACGCCCCGTTGTGCTACGGGAGCCATGAAGACCGAAATGGGCAAGCGTCGTAGTATGGACCACAATGGGCGAAATTCACTAAAGTTATCCACAAATCAGGTCTTTATGCTTATAAACGCATCTATCTTAATCATCCCGAAATACGTTTTACGTGTTTTATTTCACTTTTTATATTTTTGATGCCTTATGTTACGCCGTATAAAATTGTATACTGCTTGGACGAATTTCGGAAGCTTTCATTTCAACTCTCAGCTTGACATACGTAGTATTTATTTATTTAATTTTATTTATTTAAAACATAATATCTAAGTATTTATATCCATTAAATGTTTTATCCTGATTGACTGATTTATTCGTTAGTTAGTAGTGAATTTTGTATTTTTATCTAATATCATGTCGTGGCTAAAGCACATTCACTCCCTAAAATGTCTGATGTCAAATTTTGTGACGAGGGATATTCAATTTAATATATGAAGTATTCAAAATTATAAAAAAAAGAAAGTTGAACATTCGGCTTAGAAAGGTCTACATTTGTGTATCAAAATAACTTTTTACAATATGCCGAATACCCAACTCTTTATTCCCTGAACCAATTGAAAATCGGTAAAATCGGGTATATTGGTCTTGTGCAAAAAGTTTAATCAAAATCGGTTAAAAACACAGAAGTTATTTAAAAAAATTTCAAATTTCGCAATTTACCAATTTACAAGCGGAAATCTGTATAACGACACCTCGCATCCGTGTTCAGGGTATCTTGTAGTCGATCGTTGCCGACTAGAGCAGTCATATTTGGTTTTTTATATACATATATTTTTTTTGATAATTCTAATTTTTAAAAACGTAAGCGTTTAGCTCTTAAAATACCTTTAAAACAAAGTATAGAACAGAACTATATCTGTGGTTTTGAAAGCGTTTTGCGTTTTCTCGTTAAACTAGCAGTTTTTATTACAAAAGTCGTAGAACGAAAGTTTCTTTGTTCATAATAAGGTATATTTCCACAGAGTTTCAGAGAGCTGTTTCAACGCAATCAAACGCGAAAAAGTGGGCATTTAAAAAATTAATTTGCATCACATTTTCGGAAACAGACAAATTAATTAATGTCGAGAGGCTCACTTGGCGGACACTTAATAATTAGCCTTATTATTCTTCTTCTTTACATTGTTATTCTTATGTTAACATTCGATATATATGTTCCCAGTATCCATGAGTATCGATGAGTCATCGATAACTTTGTTACATAACGTGAACCAACTTGATAAATAATATCGCACCTGCTTAATTATATAGCCCTATACTATATAACCCTATACTTTGCTATTGTACCATAGTAAGTTTTAAAATTGTTAACGAATTTAAATCAACGAGTATTCGAAACACAAACTGTTCTATATTTTGTCTAAAAGACGGCAAAGAGTAATAAAGAACTTTATTACTCTATGAAAAGGCGGGTTTATAACAGGATCTAATCGGACAATCGTAGCAAAAGTTCAAAAGTTCGCTTATCTATTACCAGTCGCTTTTGTACATTTTGTTATGCTTCGCCCATATCGGAAAAAATTAGAATTTTGTTCACTGTGACGGATAGACACACAGAAAGACGGGTGGACAGACAACAATAACTAAAGCAACTCGTCTAGTCGTCGTTTGTTAAGGATATGTACATATACTTTACTTTTAGACACTTGCTTACCCTTTTCCAATGTGTGCAGGGTATAATAACGCCAAACATTAGGCCATACAACACTCTTATTAGTACAATTTTCCACACATACATTTTTTTATTCAAAGAGCAATTCTTAATCCCTATGCTAAATAAAACTCAACCATGCATGAAATAAGTTTCATCTGATAATGATTAAATACCCTTACACACATTTAGAAGATGTGCGCCGACCGATTATTCCAATTGAATGTTTCATTATATAGCAGCTTATAATTCTATTATAATTCTATTATATTATTATGAATTTTGACAACGAATCCGTTATTTTCGCGCGTTTTGCATTTTTCCTGTCCCCCCTCTCTTCCGTTTAGGATGTTGATGGATTACAAACGGTTTTTATATGTGTATCGAACAGCGACGTGTAAAAAATTGTTGTTCTAAAACTACACCCAAAACAAAAGCAAAGAAAATACAGCAAATAGCTAAAAAGCTTTCCGCTATGTTTTCATTTGTTTTCGCGGCTGCTTCTTTTATTGTTACAGCTGCCATTTGTTGTTGTCCTTGTTCTTGTTCCTGTTTCGCTGTTCCTGTTTGCTTACTCCTGCTGCCAGCCGCCTATTGTGTCATGTGACTGGCGCCTGTCGCCCGTCGCTCGGCTCTAAGGATTTGTAGAACTGTGCTGCTTAAAATGCGTGTTTAAGTAATACTCGGTGCAAGAAGCAGTTGGAGCTTTGCCACCTGCTTTAGTGTTATTAAAAACTCTACAGAGACACGACCGAACAAAGAACTAAGAATTTCATCTGAAACTCTAACACTGATGATATTGGAAATTATTAAAATATATGTATATATATATTTATAATTTAATGAATGCCAGATAATTTTCTTGTTTGTTGATCCGATTAAAACTTGTATAAACAATTAAAAATTTTTGGTTAAATCGTTATAAATATGATAATGCCTGCTTAATAATATTTAACCACTACTGTTGGTTGTCCCGTCGTGTTGCTTCACGCTCAGCCAAGGCCTCGATGGCCATCCACGCCTCGGGAGTAATTTCTCTAACGATTTCGGCAGCTCCAATCATGTTAATGAGGTCTGTATCCACATGTGGCAATCGAATGATGGGATTCTCCAGAAAGTCGTCAATCTCATCGCCCGACTCCATATCTATATCCGATATTTGTGGTCGATGATTGATGGGTGTGTCGGACCAATCGTCGATTTCTTCCTGGCCACTGCAATTAATGAGATAATCTTGCTCCACCAGCATATTGAACCGAAAATGTATTATGTATTTAGTATATTTATTTTAAACAAATGATCGTAACCAAATGTGGCTTAGGTTTGTATGAATATAATTGAATATAATTTTATAATAATATCCAGCCTACCCAGTTGTACTCAGTACTTCAATAGAAATCCCTTCATTTATAGGATGTGAATACGAGTAATGTAAAATTTGTAAACAGTTCATAAAACCTTGACTTTTTGCAGAACTTTGGCAAAAATTACGCCAGACCCGAATTGAACTAATTATAAACTCAGGGGCAGCAGCCACAGTAAAGTGGAACCAAAATGTTGAACATGCCCCAAACGCTGTCACCTGCTGTAAGGACACCGCCTGCCGCCGCCCATAAATTTTGTAACAGCACCGACGCCTTCGCTACGCAGGGGTATTCAGCGCGAAATGTGGCTAAAGCCGCTTTCCGGTTAGCGGGTGTCACTCCTCCTTCGGCCGACCCTTTTGATTCCCCAGTTGATAATATCGCGGTCGCGCCGCCCCAACTACAAACTTTCGCAACAACAAATAGCCAAAATTATGCGCCCTCAAAGCAGCGGCGGACCTAAAAGTTTGGCGTATTTTATTTAAATGCGAAACTCAACTTAATGCCTCCAATTTGAAATACCCTGTTAACGCCTTAGATATATGTACATTTTACAAAAATGTATAATTAAAGAAAACTTGTGCATAACTAACATTTTTTCTTCACTTGATAAACGCAACTTTATTTACATTTGCACTAAAGGCAGGTAAATTTTAATAACAATGCAGACTTCTGACAATAAAAAAAAATACAGGGAATAATAAGACACCGCTATAATATAAAGTTTACAAATATTTGCATTTTTATTAAAACTCTCGGAAATTGAGATACATTTTTTGGATATTTCAACCATGCTCAATTCTTTTATACTCTGTTTTTAATATATATAAAGCGTTTCAGTATTGCAATTTATTTATTTCGAATATCAATTCAGATTTTCAAGACCAGTTCCCCAAATCGCAATATCGATTAATGGCCCAACAACGAGGTACTAATCTATAATTATAGACACTATCGCTAACAAATTTGTAAGCTATATTTTTATAGAACAAGCTCCCGCAATAAAAGAATAGAGTATCTCGAAGTCGAAAGCTTCAGATCACAGAATCCAACTTGTTATTACTTACATTGTTCTGTCGAAAGTTTCGGCAGTATTAATAAAAGTTAATTTCGCTGCCTGATGCAGGCGAAATTCATAATTAAAAATAGTTTTAAATGTAACGGGCGTACCATTCTGTTGTATTGGGCGTGGGCAACATCGTATTTTATTTAATTAATATTCAGCTGCCATAAAAAAAAGAACATTTTTTAATATTTTCTTTCTCCATTTTAATACCCATGACACATTGAGTATAGAGTATAAAGGGAGTAATAATAAGTAACTCTATATGTATGTAAATGCAAAAAGATAAGCTGTCGCTTCTTTAAATTCAATTCGATTTGCGCTATGTTTCGACGTGATTTATACATTTTTAAATCTCTATAAATAATTCTGTTTGTGGCGACTGATTGGCAATCAACGCAGAGCCAAAACTCTTAGTGCTCTGAAGCAGAATTTCTCACAGAAGTTTGCTTATATAACGATTATAGAAACGAAGAACGTAAGAAGTGGACAGAAAAGTTTTAATATAAAAATGGTTTATCTTGCATCCAGTTTGACATTTTTGGAAAATTATGGGAAAATTTGTTGTAAGCATGTCTCAGCCATTTTTAATCAAACTGAATTTATATAAACTTAAAGAGAGCGTTTTTATTAGGATGTTTAATGTGAAAACATTTAGTTATGTATGTATATGAAACACGAAGTATGTAGGGTATCTCAAGTTCATCGAGCGCTCTACACTGCAACATTCTTATTTGCTTATAAGCGCATTGTTCACATGCCCTGAGGTTCAGCTAATTAGCCGCACATGCAAATAAAGGATAATGGGCAAGAACAACAAGGCGCTCAGAAATGTAAATATCGATGAAAATAATTACGTGCCACTCATGAGTGTATGGCTCTGGCTTATTGGCGGAGTGTCTGCGGTCTGTGGCAAATGATTTAATCCGTATGACGCTGGGTTAGAGCCTAATACCCAGCGTGTTTATGTAGGGATTATGATAATGTTTTTAATTAGACACAAATTTAATATAAAAACTCAATTAAAATATATATAAATATAAATAAGGGCTTGACGATTTTAAACAACGTTAAGTACAGATACAGGTTTATCTGTACAAAATAGACACAAGTCTGCACAATCCCGCAAAACAAAAATGCAGGTTTGGTGAATCGATTTATGTTATAGGCACTATTTCCCAGTTGAGCGTCGTATAATTCCGTTAGAGTTACAGTATAATGAAATTATTGACAGCCCTGGCAAACTTGATGACAAACTTTTGGCCAACAAAGTTTTTGGCATTTTGCGTGAATGAATAGTAATATGGACCAGCAGCTCCTACAACAATCAGAATACTTGTCAAGTTGCCGTCGGGCACATATGAATTATTGCTAAGACTTAATTATGTTACAGCTGAGATTAGCGTTACTGCCAGCACGCTGAAACTTGTAAATACATTGATTTTAATTTGGTCATTGGTTCATTAAAAAGTTTTACATTGGGCCGTGTTGATATTCCATGCCAACTATGAATATTACAAAAAAGTGCAAAGTTTGCAACAGTTTTAATTAGAGCGCAAAATCAACGAAGAAACTTTGACGCACTTTTAATGAAGCAACTTGGAAGCGGTCGGTGGGGCAGGGATGAGAAGCAGGTGATAAGTTCAAAAGAGAGCAGCAGAGTAAGCCCATTTTCCCTATTTACTTTTATTGCAGACAACCGGGTTTGGCGGGCTGCCAGACGTAACGGAGCACTCGAACATACGCCGCACACTCTCCCGCCAGAACTCGATCTCCAATAGCGACTCCGGCGGAGAGATTGCCAGCATACAGAAGTCTAAAGTCTTTGGCAGTGCAATAACGGGCGGAGTCGTTGGCAGCGATATCGCTGGCATCGCCCTCGATAGCAAGTCGCCCACCTCGTTGCCAACGGAAGCAGCAACGGCAGCCGGTGCCGCCGGCAAGGCAAAGGGGAAGGGTGCCCGAAAGACACGAAACAGCTCCGGTGCCGCCCACAAGACGCGACGCGGCTCCTGGATGATAACACTGACACTCGTGAGCGCTATCTGCCTGCTGGCTATAGCGACTATACTGGCCTACCAGCACTTCTTTATGTCGCCCAGCCGCAACTCTCACACACAAAGACTGAGAATCGTCAGGCGCATCCTGCGAGAAGTACCACTCGTCGATGGGCACAACAACTTTGCCTGGAACGTGCGCAAATACGCACACAGCAGCCTGGAGCTGGTTCATCTCAGCCATGACCTTGATCACAAGTCGATGTGGGCACGGCCGACATGGGCGCAGACAGACATGGAGCGGCTCAAGCAAGGACTAGTCGGTGTGCAAGTCTGGTAAGTGATAGCGTAACCCTTAAATCCCAACAAATAAAAAAAATTAAAAATCAAAATTTTTGACTCTCTTTCCATTGAAAATGGAAAAAGGGTATAACGATTTTGTTCAAATGTATGTAATAGACAAAAGGAAGCATCTTCGATTCTATTAAAGCTCGATTTAGCTATGTCCGTCTGCCCGACTGACTGCCGGCCTGTATACAGCATCGATCTCATTTTGCTCATATCGATAAATATCGATTTACATTTTCTCGCATAGCATATCTGTTATTATTATAATCGTGTTTGCGCATTGAGTGTGTCCGTCTTGCTATCTGTCTATTCGTCTGTCTGCCCCCATGAACGCAATTTCTCTTAGTCGCTGTTGATGCCAGAGATTTGAAATTTTGAATATATAATCGTGTGTTCCCGTGTTAGATAAAGTGTTAAGGAATTTGAGGTGCACCCACTGGAAGCGTCGCAGGTCGACATAACTTAAAATCTCCAATCGAAAAAGGTGAATATTGCCACAAATTTAAATTGATCTCTCCCATTTGCCGGCCACGCCCATTAGAACGCCCTTCACTCACGCCGCAGCCATGAATCTCTTTCAGTTTTAGAGCTAGAGCCACCAAATTTGGAAGTTAGATAACTCCCTCATTTAAAGATCGATTGCAATATTTTTGTGCCACGCCCCCTTTCAGAACTAGACTACGAACTCCCGTCCGTACAAATTACCAAAAACCAAATTTTTCCAAAAAAAGAATAATTAAGACCGTTAACGAATATAACGCAGTTGGTAACGCCTTGTTTTTTTATAATGCGTAATTTGCTCAATTTAAGTTTGTAAATCTTTCTTTCCCACTCTTGTTTGATTTGTTTTGGTTTGTTTGAACATATAAGTATCAAAGTTAATTCTGAACTATCTGCATAAAAAATGTTTGTTATGACTAATGGTTCTTAGAATTTTTTTATTTCAAGCGCAATTTGCGTTAGAAAAAGCCACTGACGATCAATAACATGCCATGTTAAAAATGTTTGACATCGACCCATAACAATTACCTAGCACAACACACAGCCTGGGGTGCAAAGGGCTCACATCACTGATACAAGCAGGCGTTATGCCGCCCACTCACGGACAGGAGATGCCAACAATTTGACTGCAAAATAAAATTTGGCAACAGCAAATGCGCGGCTGCAGGGCAAAGCGCCAACCTGGCCCAGCCTCCGGGCAATCTTTAGCACCCAGCCGAATGGCCAGGCCAAACAAAGAGCAACAACAAAATGGGTAGGCTGGATTGGGAGTAAAGGAGGCGCAGTGTTTGACAGGCCGCAAACAGCTGCAGTTTGGGAGAAAAAAATGCTGATGGGGAACCCACTCGATTTTATTCGGTAGACTTCTGACAGCAAGCAACTACGGCGGCAACTTTGCGCGAAGCGCAACCAAACAAAGTGTAACTTTGGGCCATTTTCGAATTTAATTTTAGTGGTCGTCATTGTTCAATTTCCGCCCGAAATGCCGTCTGCATTTGCGCTATTTGGCTGGCTGTGTTGTTGTTACGAGTTCTCGTTATTGCGATATCATTGGATTTAAAATTCAAATGTGCTGTTAGTTAACCACTTTTATGGGAGAAATATGAACTGCATCTCAATGGGATTGCTGGGCTCTGGAGCTCTTGGAGACGCCGACATTCGATGAATGAAAAAACTGAACAGAATTATGAACCCATATTTTAGATATTCGTATATGAATAAAAACGAAGCTCTATGTGTTAATTAAAACTTGAAATATATTAAACTATTTCTATGAATTACATCATAAGAATCTGTTGACTCAGAACTCTGCCAATTTTTAGTACCACGGAATCGAATTGGATTCATTAAAAAGACTATATTTTTTCTCCTGACCTCCACCGCGACGTTGCTTGCAGTCCTTGCAGTTGCACTTCTTGCGCTTCTCGGAGTAAGTCATCGATACTGCATCAACTGGAGCTGAGCCTTGTGCAAGATTTTCGTCGTTGGTGCTTGAACCGCTTTTGCGTTTCTGGCGACGAGTTTTCGCGTTGGCAAATGCCGATAAGTTACAGTTCTTGACATGTGGGTTTTGCTTTTTCTTCAAAAAGATCTGTCGACGATCTATGACGGCGGACCGCTTATTAACCCACCAGTTAAAGTCCGGTTCAATGTAAGGTGGCTTAGCACCTTTAAGCGCCTTCTCCATACTTTCTTTATGCTCCTTCAACCAGAGGCGGCCATATTCCCAGCCCAATAATAAACCAATCGATGGCTCCTCTTTTTCGTAAGATGCCACAAACGAGCTTTTTCGCAGCAGAGGTATGTCGCTTGGAAAGATTTGGTGACTCTCCTTGCAAGTGTGAATCTGTTCAGCGCGGGTCCACGTTCCATGCATTTTGGGGACCTATCTTGTTTTGTATATTGTATGTATATTCAATTAACAAACATTGGAAACTTAGCACAAACTCAAAAAGTTCACAGCCTGCTCTAAGCTCAAGTGTCACATAAAAACGTTTTTATATCCTGGCCTATTTTAATATGTAGGTAAAAACAATTATGTGCAAATTTATTTATTTTAGATTTTTTGAAAGATAATTTTGTTTATTGATCGCATATTGCATATCGCATAATGGACAATTGCTAAATATGAGATATGTTGCCCATATATGTATATATGTATATTGTATATCCACATCAATAAATATTAGTTCTTTGGCCCAATATTGGAGTTGGTTGATACAAATTTTATCTCAAAGATTTCTAAAGCTCGGACAGTAAACACCGAAGATATTTAGTTTTACTAGTTTTATTTACCAATATTATGCTATTCTCTTGAATCTCACTTTCTCTTATTGAAATTAAAGCCCTAAAGAAGAAAGTTTAATTTCATAGTAAGAGCCATATTTTTGTGTGAGCACTTCTTCCAATTACTTCAACCAGCGTCCTGCCAAACGAACTTAAAACAATTTATTTATTTTTTGCTTTTGCTGGGCTACATTGCAGGTCGGCGTACGTGCCGTGCGAGGCGCAGGGCTTGGATGCCGTCCAGCTGGCACTGGAGCAAATCGACATTGTGCGACGGCTGTCGGACATGTATGCTGGGGACACGGTGTTGGCGACATCCTCGCAGGACATCGTGGCCACGCACAGGCGCGGCCTCCTGGCCTCACTGATCGGCATCGAGGGAGGCCACACAATCGGCTCCTCGCTGGGCGTGCTGCGCTCCTTCTACTCGCTTGGTGCGCGCTACCTCAGCCTGACGCATCGCTGCGATGTGTCCTGGGCCGGGTCAAGTGCCTCTCCGCTGGAGCAGGGCCTGACGCCGTTCGGCAAGGCCATTGTGCGGGAAATGAATCGTCTGGGCATGATGATCGATCTTTCGCACAGTTCGGATGCAACGGCGCGAGATGTGCTTCAGATTACACGGGCACCTGTCATCTTCTCGCACTCGGCGGCACGCCAGCTCTGCAACTCGACGCGGAACGTGCCCGATGACATATTGCGCCTGGTGGCTGAGAACGGCGGTCTCATCATGCTGAGCTTTGACCCAGAGGACGTGGCCTGTGGCCGGCAGGCGCGACTCCAGGACGTAATAGAACATATTAAATATGTGCGAGCAATTGCGGGCATTCAGCACATTGGCCTGGGCGCAGGCTACGATGGCATCGAGATGCCGCCGATAGGCCTGGAGGACGTGTCCAAATACCCGGAGCTACTCGCTGTGCTGTTGGAGGATCACAATTGGAGTGAGGAGGACGTTGCTATGCTGGCAGGCCGTAACTTTCTGCGCATCATGGAAACAGTCGAGACAGTGCGCGACTATTGGAAGCGTGCCGCCATTCAACCAATCGAGCAAACGGAGCCGCAGCCAAAGACGCAATGCACGTACATGTCGTCGTGACCACTGCCGCAGGCGGTAAGAACGCGCCGCGATGATCCCGTGACAATGTCCCCTCTGGAGGTGAGCAATCCCAATCACACGGAGGAGGCGTTAGCGGGTGCGCAGCTCTGGCGTCAGCTGGAACCCATCGCAAATCAAACGGAAATCCGGCACATGGCAATGGCAGCCACGGCCACAGCCACAACGATGGCAACCACTTTTGCAGTCAGTGGACTACTGCAATAAGCAGTAATTGTCACTTGGTCTTAAGGAGCTTACTGCCCATAAAACTGTAGAAGAAGAGAGGAGGCTTAATAGAAATCCACTGCTCTTAACTTATGTATTTACATACGATAATAATTCTCCGACTATGCACCGGCAAATGGAAGGTAAAATATCTTTACGTTAGCACAGCAATCAAAATGACGAATTGACATAATTGACATAAGTAAAACGAAGATAATTATAATTAAGTGTGTAATATAACTAGTACGTTCGTTCGTAGAATAACAGTTTATATTCCGATTTAATAGAAGTAGGCAAATGAATGTGGGTTTCACAACTTATTTCATGTTTACAAATAAATAATTTTACGAAATTGTTTTTGCCAAACACCTAATTTATAGTCGTACAGGGTTAGTGGTAATTTATGTTTCATAAAAATGTTATTAAATTAATGTTTAATTTAAATTAAGCGCGAAAATATAAGCTATTATGTCATTGCTATAAAAATAGTATAATTAATGTTTTCATGACAGGACCGAAATTATTGACATACCCTTCAAATTATATGCAGTCGAATATATAGCACAGCTTGTATGTATATTTAGTATGTATGTTTAACCAAAAGTCATCAGTTTTGAAAAGCCGCATGTTATTGCGACATAATAAACATGGCCAGAATTATAAAAAAAAATAATATTGTAAACTGACAGTTTTTACTGTATTAGTGCATTCAAATGATATCAACGAGTTTTTGAGGGATTTGGCAAATAAGTGTACTAGCACTTTGCAACTGTATTATACTATAATGGGATATAACTGTCATTATAAATTATATATTAATAACAATTATTAAATACAATTATTCGCAACACTAAATCCCCAAAATTAAAATTATACTTCACTAAGAAAATATACGAATGCAAAATAATGTATCACCGCACAATTTAAAATGTGCATTGACATTTAATATTATAGTTTTAGGATATAAAATACGATATATAATTAAAAGTGTTTTTCGTGTTGGTACACGCACACAATTGAAATATACATAAACAAATACAAGCATAATCGTACTTATCAAATTTAGGAAGGCAACTTAAATATCGTATAAAAACTTGCATTTCCATAAAATAAATCGAAACAGAAATCAATTCTTGTGTTTCAGTCTTTTACTGCTCTTAATAATACAGCATTGCAATGATCCTGCATAAATAAGTATTGATTTTATATCGACTCACTATATCCTTATTACAGGCGTCCGTCCATATTAATTTATATTATCGGCGTTAAAATCAAAAACCACACAAATAACCGGCTTTAATTTATATAAATTATTTGTTTAAATTATATATATGCGTTGATGTCAGAAACTTTAAAGCACAGTAGTTTAAAGTACATGGTACATGGTTTCTATAGTATGGGTATTTTTTTAAAACTTCCCTTAGTTTTGGTTTGTATGCAAATTTGAATTTAATTCTTAGCCCTGTCAAGCAATTGGGCATAAAGCACAGCTGCTGCTTGAACTGCTGAACATTTCTCTTTTGTCCATGTATATAGAAAAGTAAGTACAAATCTCTTGGCGGGTGCTCTTCCTTGACTCCATAAAGTATATATATATATATTCTTGGTAAGAATGACAAGCTGAGTAGATTTAGCCATGACCGTCTGTCCGTCCGTCTGTATGAACGCAGCGATTTCGGAAAGTTCAAAAGCTGGGACCGTCACTTTCCGACTATAGATTATTCTAATAATTCAATAATATAAATAAAAATGGATTTAAAGCAGACGCTGATTTTGAATGTGTCGGATTTTGTATACCACCCCCACTCGACCCAAATATTCAAAGACTGAGAACTTGCGCTTTTTATTCCTTGCGCTTGTGAATTCCTGAAAAATCCTGAATATCGTAAAAATCATTCTTATGGTTTAGAAGTTATTCAATAATTTAGTTTTCATAGTATGTTTAACTTTGTATATATATGTATTTCTTTTTAATTTATTACAAGTGGAGTATTTTACAACAAATATTTTATATTTCGTGCAGCCAACAAATATGCCAACTAAAACAACATTCCTTTAATATGACTTGAAGGAACTCATTTACTACTTATACAGAAAACACCGACTTAATTCAAATCATATTTTAATGGAAGTTCTGCTCTTAACAGAGGCACTTTATGTATTTGTAGAAATAAGTGCTGAGGCGCACACAATCACAGTTTGTTGTCTAGGACCATAAAAAACGTTAAGTGGTCGTAAATCAGAATTCAGCTAGCATGGGCAAGTTCACCAAGCTTTTTGCAGAACACGGTCTTTTACTGCTTTTGTCTTACACCCCACATTCTTTTATTTATTTCCAACTACTTTTAGCGCTTGAAAGAAAAAAGAAAAGGAAAATGCAACTGTTTTCCTATAGAACCTAATGCGAATATATAGCTGAATATTGGCATTCAAGACGGTAGCAACTACAGTTCTTAAACTTAACTGTAGGCCGTAGTAAATTCTATTCATTTACAGTCCATTGAAACTTGCTTAAATTTTAACGAGAATGGGCGAAGGACCCACACCAGAGTCCAATCCTCGCTAACGTTTCTGGGGCTGTCTCATGGGGCTTGACGGCGCCAACGCCATCAATGTCTGATAACAATGTTTTTGTTGTTTACACGAGGAGTTAAGGTTTTTGTTTTGATAGCTTCCACTTGGCATTAGACTGCTCTGACCTAGCCGCTGTTCATTTTCTGCCGATTGTTTATTATTGTTGTTGCCGCTTTTTCTGCAGTATAATAGAGACACTAATTGTTGTGCCCAGAGTGTCCCCCAGTAAGTATTTGTATTTGTTTTGCAACAATTTTTGGCTTAATTTTCTCCTAAAAAGCAAATCAATTAGGAAAGCTTGGTATTCAGTTTTCCGTTACGCAGAGGAGCAAACAAAATACAATTTATAGTCCTATTTAATTTGTCTTAAGTGCCGTACATTATTCCTTAAAACATATAAATATAAATAAACAAAAAGTGCAGTATAAGAATAAAGTTAATCAGCTTAATTAGTTTTGCTTTACTTTCCAAAATCCTTTAGATTCTATCAATGCTGATGATGTAACATATTGCATTTATTAATGACATACGATTACTGACAATCTTTAACAGTTTTAAACTATGCTTATTTATTGGTGTATAAAAAATATATATCTTCATACATTTCATATGTACTTTTACTCAATTTCCTTGACTTTCCAATTAGCATATTTGTACCTCTGAATTTTTTGTATACAATTTTATTACTTATTGCTTCATCTTGCATTCGTCCATCTGTTCGTATGAGCAACATTTGGGACGCCATGGAAGCAAACATGAAAAATACACTATGTAAGAATATAAATCTTAAAAAAATACATAAAGTATAAAGTATATATATTAATATTGCGCTTTCCCATTTGACAAAACAATATATTATTATATATATATATTGTTCGGGTTACGTTTTTAACATACCCCATAGTCAGGGTTTTCCTCACCTATTTTCTGCTGTATTTTGTATAAACAGAGTTTCATTACTGAAATATACTTAAATACTTAAAGATATAGTGAAGAGTCAAAACATTTTTGTGACAATAGCAATTTAAGGACATCATTCAACTTTCGTTGATTGTTAAATTTGCCATTAAATATAATGTAATTTTGTTGAGGACACCTTAACGACAAGTTGTCAACCAAATGATACTAGGCACCACCCATCTTAAAATTAATTCACTCGTTAATGTCAGGCTTGTTATTGCATAGCTTTCTCATTAACGCGTTGTCCGGTTTCAATTTCCCGTTTAATTTCGTTTCATTAAAAATGCCTGCCCCGATGGCACATTGTGTTCAAGTTTCAGCATTAATGGCCACTGTCATGCAGTTTGAGCTCCCCACCCGCCCTCATCCTCGACCATTCCGCCCGAATACGCCAAAAAAGCCATAAACATTTCGCCAGAAGAAATTGCGCGAACTGATGGAAAAAATAATGCTTTATGACGTTTATAATGACTAAAATGTTGAATGAATTGTCCTTGTTTTGCTGGTTGTTGTTGGCGAACAGTTGACAAGCACCGCCACTCGTCCCTACGTTCCATTTGGCAAAATTAAAGCCTCGGTATCATAAATCTGCACAGTTGACTCGGGAAAGTGCTGTCTACTTTGTCAATTAAATTCATATCTGTTTATTCTGTTATAATGTCGTTCAGCGCCGCATATTGTCGATTATATTGTACATTTCATATATGTATCTGATAATAAATCAAATTGAGTTTCATTTCGACATAAAATAATTAACCATTAACGGCTCTACAGCCATGAAACAAATGCTCCATACCAGGATACAGTTGCTACAGTATCAGTGTATTTAAAGCAGATCTTAAAATTACTTTAATGCTCTCGGTATTACTATTGACATGCTGAAAGCATGGGACAGGTTAGTTATTTATATTTCAAATATGGGTTGAACCATCGTATTGCAATAGTCACTGTAGGGAAGATATGAATTCCTGTTGGCCCCTGTCACCAACATTGAATACCACAATTTCAGTCGGGGCTACAGAACGTGACAAGTTCCAGAGTCAACAAAACAACCACACAAATAGATGTGGCCTTAAGCGTTATGCACACGCACGTCCGTATATTACGTATACGAATGTTGTACGGATTATGTTTTTGAACATGTATACGACTAAATAAGCTTTAGCATAAGTTAAGTGTTTAATCTGAATTGGTTTAAGCGGCATATTTAACTTTCTTATTTTCAACACGAAAGTAAATTAAATATAATTTCAGTGCTTTCTGCCAGCTCTGTTAACAGATTAAGTCCGAGTTTTAATTATTTGACCAGGTTCTTAACAGTAAAACGTTAAATGCGGTTCATAACAAAATGTGAAGTTTAATGAATTAGCTTTAAGTATGACACATAATTAAAAACTTAACACAGGGCTTTAACGCTGAAATTAATTTTAATTGTCATAAAGTTTATAATAATGAAAAATAACCGCAATTGACTTGCAAAACAAAAAAGCAAAAGTGAATTTATAAGTCAAAATAAACAAAAGGTGAATCAAGTGAGATTGCTCTAGTCGGGACCGCCCGACTAGGAGATACCCTGAACCCAGCATTTCACATATACTATTGAGGTGGACAAAATAACGAAAAAGCAAAGTTAATAATGTTCAATGTGTTCAGGGTATAAAAACCACACCTTTTGCCATGCACATTAAATATAAAGTACACCTATACACATGTTCAATTTTTTTTCTCTACTCACTTACTGAAATAACATTACATATCGTACAAAGACCAAAAGTCAAAATTATGCCTTAATATTTTCTGTTTCTAGTGTAAAATCAGTTCTCTACTGCTAGGAGACTTGTAAAACACAAGGAATGTGAGCAATCTTGTATTTCTTACATGAATACAAGAAAGCACTTCAATTGAGCGATTTGGTAAAAATATTTTATTACTGTTTTATATATTATATTAAGCATATACATTTTAACAAAATCACGATATTTATTCTTTTATTAAGTTAGAACTAATCAGAATTCCCTTTAGAAACAAGAGTAAAATATTTCATTTAATGAAATATATTTTTTTATATTTTAATAACGTGTCACTTTTGCCAACGTAATAGAATAATGTATCTAAAATATATAACCTCTTTTGCGTACACTTTTAAACTTCTAGCAAGGAAATTAGAGCACTGGGTACTGACTTTCCCTTGACTACTTTTACATTGTTTAGTTTCAGTTTACTCACTTTATAACGTTTTTTTTTCTAGAAGACTTTTCATTCAACTGATAGGATGTGTGCAGCCATAGTAATTCAATTATGCAAAAAACTTCCACATGAGTGTTTAGCATATATATTTTTAAAATGTATTGCGTTTTCTTATCATGGACTTTACACAAACTGTTAAATACCAAACGACCATAAGGACAGTCATTTAAAATGCACACAAGTCCAATATCAAATTGGCCCTCAAAGTGATGTGACATGTCCTTGTTCCCCCGACTACATCAATTGACATTTACCCCAAAACTGTTGGATGTGTGGTAAGCCGAGCGACATCATTTCCAGCCAGAGGAAGCCAAACCAAGTGCAATTAGGAAATTTGCAAAATTGTCTATTGGCCTTGCCACAGGACATTGCAAATCACTGCTCCTGCCGAGAGTTGTTGTCTTTGCATCCTCACACAATGACACACCCACCCACTGACACACCCCCAGTACATTACACATTGGGGCATTAGGCA
Source organism: Drosophila nigromelanica (assembly GCA_004149465.1). Taxonomy (NCBI): domain Eukaryota; kingdom Metazoa; phylum Arthropoda; class Insecta; order Diptera; family Drosophilidae; genus Drosophila; species Drosophila nigromelanica. Next base: position 136,659 of record SCDS01000055.1, read on the forward strand.
GGGTTAGGCTAAGTATGAAGGAACTGTGGCTGCAATTGAGCATTCCTCGTATTTGCATCGCAAATAGCAGTCAATTATGGGATTATCTTAAATTATAATTCTTGGTGGTCACACATGTCAAGCAAGTTGTTTGAATCGAAACTATTATCAGATAGGACAATATTTGATTAAAATCTAATAAAATATTGAAACTTCAAATTGTACGGATGTTGATGATAACTTAGAGAAATTCTACTTGGTTTCTTATATTCGATGGCTACTAATTCTGTCTGTTTATTCTTATGAATATGAAGTGTGCATGTGTTCCTGCTGATCCACTCACTGTGGCGTTGTCCTTTCAATAGCATCTGTCTTAAGAGTGGCCCAAACAGTTGGTTTCTGTGTCAGCTGTGTGAACAGTCCAAAGTATTTCTATGTCGTATTTGTATATACTTATACTTGTGATTATATGCATGCAGTTTGCATTCAATAGAACAACATAACAGGCGGAAGGGGGCAGGACAAGTTTGTGATGCTGCGAATTGTTTACGAGTGTTCTGCTGAACACAAATGGCCAGCCCAAGGAGCTGGGACATAATTCAAGGCGTTTCTGCATCTGCTTTTGAGCTGTGCGTGTGCCAACAACATAAAATTGATTTACTCTTGCTGTTGGCCAATTTGGCACGCACATTTGGCCATGGGATGGCTTCGAATACATTGGCAAACACATTTGTAATTAAGCGCTTGTGCGCACCCGAGGTGTTGTTAATACTAAGGGCCGATAAATTAGACATTTGTATTGGACCCTATATTCCTATTTTGTTTTCGTAAACAAATAAAGTTACGTGTATACAATATAATGCTATAGTACACAACTGTACTTTTTAGGCTATTACTGAACGTGAGAATATATTGGCTTTGTGCAATGTCCGTCTTGCTGTCACTTGGAATATATACTCGTGTATTTTCGCTGAAGGCGCTCAGTCTAAGAGTTAATGATATCACATTTTAAGCAGAGCAACTATTGATTCCTTCCCTAATCAACTCAGATTGCCACTCCCACTTCAAGTGCACAAATTACAAACTCTTTATATTATGTAATTATATGTAATTATTACTGCTTTGAATTAATAAGCCTGTTTGTTTATTTAGTTAAATAACTATGCAATCATTCAGGCATGCGATTTCGAATACGAATCAAAGAGAATTTTAGAAATCAAATATTCTCATGGGAATTTGAGGATATTAATTGATACCTAATAAGAACAATTGGACGTTCTTATGCAACATGTGCATGTGCTGGTCCAGTAAAAAGTAGGCAATGGGTACTATATTCAAATACATTAAGCGCATAATCTCAATATTTATTTACTTATATAGAAAGTCGACAAAACAGGAGTCAACAAAGGTTCAGAGTTTAAAAACAAACTATATATACATCAACATAGTTATTAAATGCTAAAATGTTAAAAACATTTCTAATAACATCACCAACACGATGGGGGTATTTTATTTGCCTGTCTGGCCAGCTCGACCTGATTAGATTACCGCAGCAAAACTTCAAAAGTTTATGTTATAGCCAAGCTTACCCTCGACTTACTAAGTATATGGTAATGCCGCAGTGCACTAACAAGATTAAAGAATATAGACGTAAAATAAAATTCAGTATGCAGTATGTATACAATTGCTTAAAATATAATTAAAATATATTTTCTATGAATGCAATGACAACGCAACTACATAATGCTTTTAATCACAAAATTTCCACATAATTTCCTAAACTGTCAGCATCGTACTATCGCCAACACAAATCGAACAATCGACAGCTGGTGGGCTTGTTGATATGACAGGCCTTTTAGGATTCCACTTCCGTTAGCAAAGCTATTTAACACTTGTCTACTTCTCTCACACGGACACTCGGTGATACACATGCACATGCACACACACGCACACACACACACACACATATATCTAATTTCCATGTTGTCAGGCATTAAAGTGGCCTTAGTAGGGCTCTTGTGAAGTTGCCGCTTTTGTCGTGCCGCCGTATTTCTAGTAATTTGCCTGAAATACGGGGCTTTAAAGCAGCACAACTTCGACTGAACAGCATTTACACTTAACATACTTTAGCTTCGTTTGGTTGGTTTTGGGGCGTAGTTGCACCTGAACAACAATCAACAAGTTTTTGTTGTTACTGCTGCTGCTGCTGCCAGTTGCACTTGCAAAATGCATTTACTGCTGAGTACACATCGGGCACTCAGAGGATGCTCTGCGCAGCGGAAGAAGTGAATGGAGAAGCAGCAGCAGCAGCAGCATCAGAAACAGCTCGCACGCTTTTCCTGCGTTATAAAAAGCAGCCGCCCCAAATGAAACACACGGCCAGGTACACCAGGTACGCCAGGTACTGCAACGTCATCGCTGTCGACAACAGCGTTCCATCGACATTTTAGGAAAAGGATATGCATGTAGCTGTCTAGCTGTCGGGCTGTCCATCTGCCAGGTCGTTATCTCGTGCAATATGACAATCTAGCCGATGGCGCTTGTTGAAAGACTGTAAGTCGAGCAGCAGCAGCAATAGAAGCAGCAGGAGAAACGACATCAGCAGCAATCATAAAAGTTACAAACTCTATGGATTCCTCACCAACCCCATACAACTATCTATGTAATGTGTATAATGGCATATTCGAGTTAAGCGAAATAACATTTGCACAGCACAGAATGACAGCCCGAGATCCCATATCCTCATTCACATCCACGCACTGAGAGGGCAGCTCATTGACTGACAAGTCCTTACCTTAAAAAAATGTTAAATGTGAACTGCACATATGTACGACTACACGTACAACAAAAGGTGCGAAAGAAGGAGTGAATGTTCCATGTGCGACTCCCCCAGCGAAGCAAATGTGTTTTAGGTCCCCTTCACACCTACAGAAATATATATATGTAATTCAAATATATAATTCAAATATTATAAATATTTACACATACAAAAATATGAAATTGAAATAAATAAATTGATTATTTATTATTATTATTTACATAAAAAATTAAAAAACACACAACTTATGATTACTTACTTAATGTATTTAATTGCACACAAGTACATCAAATCACACAAAATGCTATATTGTTATTTTATTTATATATATTTATTTATTTGACATTCTTTAAAAGAAAAATTAGAAACGCAAAATTCTATTAAATTACTTACTTACCTCTTATAAAGTTAAAAGTTAAAAGTTCAGCTTTATAGCCCTTAACGTCAGGCTTTCAGTTAGTTCTCCTCAGAACTCTCTTTTTCCCTAATAAAATCAATGCTTTTAGGAGACCTTCGGGAAATCACTGACCATCCTTGGCTATGGGGAGAGGCATATCTTGCCGAACAGGCTAAAAAAACCCCCTGGGCCATCTCTGGCCCTTTACTTATCTTTATACATAAAATACTAATTATTATTAATATTAATATTGTTTCTTTCGCTTTTCCTGAAAATGTTGTATATTATTTAAAGTAGATTTACATTAAAAAATATATTTTTACAACTAACGCTTTCCTACTTAGCTGTAGGTTCTAATGACGCTACTGACAACATTTAGCTGTGACTAGGGGCATATATCGCCATTTCTAACAACATGACCAACACGATGTGGGTATTTTATTATTGTTGGTGATGTAATTAAAATTTTTATTACTCTTTTAGGCTATCAGCATTTAATAATTATATATTTATGAATATATAAATTCTTTTTGTATTTTGTTGTCCTTTTTACATTCGTTGACACTCGCTTTGTCGACTGTTTTAATAAATAAATAAATAATTGGAAAATTTTTTTTTGATAAAATCTTAATTTTCGACCTATTTTCCTGTCAACTGCATGAAATAGTGCTCCGATACGTTTAAAGGCATTATTTCTGAGAGTCTCATAAATCCAAGTAGACAAACGTCCGAGTTCGTATCAAATCAACAAATCGTGCATACTAAAAAGAAATATTGGGCCATACAAAAAACAAAGACAAAAAGAATGGAAAGAAAGTTAAAACTGTAGCATAAATTTGGATTACACTTTCTTTGTTTAAATTGGGTATAAAGACAATCAGCATTTATCTGTGTGTGTGACTTGACTGTATACCTTATTCAAATACATTAAATTTATTTTATATTTTATTCCTGCCAGTAGACTAGATTCACAATTGTCTGAGTATACTATTCCAAACGATTTTGATATTAGTTTATATTCATGTATCCGAAACATTAATTTTTAATTTCAAAGTTTACTCTTTTAATAAATCATTTTAAATATAGATATACTACATTCCGCATTCCATACTAAATAATTGAACATAATATTCGTTTTGCCCACTTTTATATTGTACATTATGCACTGCAGTGAGGTAGATATAGAAAACGATGCGGCAAATACAGGATGGGTGCCTTAAGTCAAAAATTTATTCGCATGAAAGCCACTTAATTTGTTTTTCTAGTTGAAAAATACAGAGCGCGCGTTGGCGCACTCGCGACATATCCGGCGGAAACTCACACACACACACAACACACATACACACACACAGAGAGAGAGAGAGAAAGTCGGCTTCTTCATTTACTGTTTATGCATGACCACTTCAACGTTTTCGCTCCTCGCTCGTTTTCAGTTCCAATTGCTTTCACTTCCGGTTCGCTTTATTCTTTGCTGCGGCAAGTCGAATTCGACTTGAGGAGCCTCTGGATGCCCTCAAAAAGCATTTTCAATTCGATTTTCGGGGCTTCTATCTCTCTTTTTGCATATGACGGATATGCGTACGTGCTGACATCGTTGGTCTCACGCGCTCCATGGTACGTTAAATTTTTCTTCGTCATGTTCCTTTAGCCGCAAGTAAAATGAATATTTTGTAAACTCCACCGCTCCCTGGGTGAAATTTATTTTCCGCTTTTGCATATTTTGTGGGCAATTTGGGTAAGAGCATTTCGACACTTTTACATTCTCTTATATTCTTCACTTGCTGGCTACACCCTAGAAAATTACATTATGATTGCCTCACACAAGAGCTACGACGTGTTAACCAATTATTCAATTTTACTTTAGTTGAGTTCTATGTGATTATCGCCCGTTAATTTAACTCCTATTATAATATCGCCGAAGTCGACTAACAAATATAATATGCCAACGACGAACAGTGAAAGCAACAATGGTTTTTCAAGGGTATTTATTGAAGCTCCAGAAAACAACACAATGTAGATAACTTCTCTTTGTTCGTTGTTCTTCGTGCCAAATCGTTCACGTAAAATATTCATACGTTTCCTCGGCGGTTTTTGACTCTCAAGTGTTTGCAATTCAATTACAATTCAATTGATTTTCGTCTGCGGGACCAATCTGACAGACCAAGTGTTCCTTGCTGGCCTGGTTTCTGCACAGCGGGTGTTGGCTACAATTTATGAGCTCAGACAGACACGTGCTTCAATCAGATAACAGAAGATACGTGGAACTGCTTTCATAGAATGACAGAAATACACAGTAAGTTCGTAAAATTCAGTAAATATCCCAGTTTTAAATGTATTTTTCAGTACTACACATTTATTCTAAACCCATTGTCAATCAATCATTTTTGAAAATCAGTTCACCTGATTTGAACCAAAGACAATCATATCAAGATCTCGCAAAAGTAAACACAACTATTATCGTCTACATTATTTTAGGCAAAGAACACGAGTATCTTTAAGATACACACTCAAGTTTCGATTAGGCATGTACATATCGGTATAAGCATTCGTGTGTATCTTGCGATGCACACTTGAAGTTTGTTAGATAGCTTTAGTGTTGATATTGGCATAAGGTTACATGCGCTTCCGTCTACATCAATTCCTTAAACTAATTGGGGCTTTACAAGGAAAATAATAAAAATAAATGGAAAAAGCAAAATCCGAATCCCACAACGGCTTCATTGGCTCAAAGCCAAATAAGATTCATAATAAAATATGAAATAATAGTGGAGGCAACAGAAAACTTACATACACTAACTTAAGCCGCTACGCTTTGTCCAAGAGCATGTTTTAAATTAATGCAAGAAGAAGAAGAGCAAACGCTTTAAAAGCGAACAAATGTTCAGTGGTATCAATAGAGTATATCCGGCAAATAAATGTCGTTAATATGAACAAAAGAACGTTCATTCAACGAAACCAATGTACTCTTTTCACTTTGTCAACAAGTATAACAGAAATGTAACCTACAGCTTCAAATATGGTATTCAAATCAGGGTCTTTTGATTAAAGTCACTTAAAAGTATTGACCTTCAAAGTGTTACTTTGGTTAATATTGACTTTTTGCGATTTGGAGACATTTGGTGGTCGTTTTAAAAAGTTTTTAGTCGAATCTTTAGAGAAGGTCATTAGTAATTTATTAAGCTCACCAGTTCTCTCAAATCCGGTTTCCTAAATGAAGCGTTATGAACACAATCTATGCATCATTATCCCTTTATACCTTTTTTACAGCCGAGTGACTAATGAAAATTTAATTATATCATCCTTGTCCCTGGTGAGACTCTTTTAAGCTGCTGTAGCTTCTTACTTTTATAATTTATTAAATTCGCATATTTAATGAGAACAGCAAATCGTTTGATCTAGTTTTAAATAAAAAATTCAATTTAAAACAATTTCAATTTACAATTTGTAATTAGAAGAAATTTAAGTGCATGTGCGAGGAATCGGTAATAAATTATATTTATACACTGTATATTGTATTGCTACATTCTATTTAATGTTCTTAGATTCCTTGAGTAGGTTAAGTATTTGATGGCTCGATAATGTACCTGACCTCGAATGATTGCCATAAAGTACATTTTAATTATTAAAATGACGACGATACTGCGTCATTAATGGCAGCACGGCAGCTGCGAATGAAAAACAAGTTACAATTAGGAGGGGGCCTTTGTCGATTTTGTTGAGCTCCAAGGCAACCCCGACCACCCCATGTAACAGAGTACCAAGTACAATTTTGTGCTGCGCACTATTATTTTCTCCCATTTGTGTTCATCTTAATTATCGAGCAAACTTGAGGCAAGTCATGAAAATGTCGACGCAGGCAAGCAGAAATCAATTAAATTTTTGCAAATGACAGCACAATAGCCCCTAGTTACAGGTACAACCAGAAAGAACGGCCAACATAAATGGGTATTAGTAACATGTATTTTCTTGAAAGCGAGCCTAAAATACGCCCCTGAGACTCATTTGGCATTTAACATTAACCATAAACATCCACTGCAGGGATTGGTAAATAGGGATACAGAAATTACATCTCACGTCGGACTACAAATGCGCATTTGTCCGTTTTCGGATCTCTTCACCTGCAAAGAGCTTTAATTTATTAGTTACTGGCTGGATTGAACGTGTTTCCTATGCAGCTATCTTTAAGATTATATTTTCTGTTTACGACCTTCAACTACTTTATACGTTTTGTTTTTCGCAATCCCTGAAAATGTATGCAAAAATCAGAGCGAACCCCAATAAAGTATTCACATTCAGCAGTTGAGTCCATCTGCCTTATCAGAGGCTATTTCAGATTGAGACACTTACTAGTTTGCCAAGTAATTATCAATCTGATATGATACCCTTGATGGTTGTGTTATATCTTATGCCTTGTCGATATTATGTTGTGTGCTTACATGCTTTTTTACTTACTTTATATTCTCGATAATTCCTCAACAATAATTTCACTACATGCGGTAATAGGTATTTTGATGTCATAAGTATCTGACAACGGCAACAATGAATGTTGCATTGGATGATTGTACTTTTTTAAAAATTAAAGAGTTTCTTTTATGTTTTTAATCCACTTACTCTACTTTTGTATCTTCTTGGTGTTCGCTGACAAAGCCAAGTGTAATCGAAATTAAAAATTTTCGAACACAATACGCCTACACAAAAGGCGACTTTGAGCTAGACCCACGGACAGATAACATATGTAGGTGCTGCGCACACGTCCTTCCAGACAACGTTGGGCCACCTATAGATGACATGTCAGTTTCCAAGCTGTGAACCGGTGCAAGACGACATAAGCCTTTGTTTGCTAGCGCCCTACACGTCGTAAAATGATGGCAGGCTTGCCAACAAAATTTACTGACGTGAATTTTCGCCACCAATTTGCTTTGTTATGTCCTCGTTCCCATTATTCTTTTGAACTCTGAACTTTTTTTTGGTGTTTTTGAGTCGGCCATTCTTGACGCCCACACAACCCATGCCCCATATGAGCATATCCTTTGTGCTGTTTTATCGCGGAGCATGTTGCCGCGATGGTCAGACTATTGTGTTCACATCCCTATTATTATCGGTACTGGAACCGAGAAAAGATACGGATGTGCGTAAACTTTTTACTAGGCCTTTACTTACAGCTTTATTGTTCTGGAATTCTTTATTTTTTTATGAGTACTCAAATGAAAAAAAATATTGGCAAAATCAGTCATCAAAATTTCAATGTCCCTTAATGCGTTACACAACTCATTTGAGATTAAAGAACAAGCAATAATTGAATAATAACATTTTATTTTTCTTCATGAGTAATAATAAGAAATAAAACTAATTGACACAAGCAAGTTACGTTCTATCATTTAAAACAGTAAATACAACTAAATCCCGCAAATACTTTATATATTCATATGCATCTTTATGTACATACTCAACGCCATAAAACACACTTTAATTTGCTTCTGTGAGTCATTCGTATGTGCATTAATGCTTTTATATCAAAGAGTTATGTATTTCATTTGGTTTAGGTGTGCATTATGTGGATGTTGATATATTATTACATTATAATATATGAAGGGCATATTATAACTAAGTAATCTCTAATTTGTATAAATAATTTAAAATTAAATTAATCAATAAATTATAGTAAGCCACTGACGTACAACCGTGCACAGTATACAAATGGTACATAACATCTATGTTTATGTATGTATGTATGTAAGTATAGGCAACGTTAAGCAATAAGAAAATAGATTAGGAATTGAAAAGTTACTCAAATTTAACACTTATTATTTGATTAAAACTTATGGATACAAATTATTAGTCATTTACTTATATCAAATTAATAATTTTGATCTATTGCGTTGCATTTGTATGTAAGCTGACGGCAATCAATTACTTGCTTCAAAACAAAATACATTGCAATGAAAACTAACCTATTCTAATTAAAAATATTACAACATTAAGAGTAGACAAAATCCAATGTATCGCAAGGTTACAAACATGAATTGTTTATAAACTTTAAATGGTAACTGCTGTTGCTTTTAAAGCAAAAGCAAAATATTTTTTACTTACATCGCTAAAACTACATCTGCATTAAAATATATAAAATTTTGCAATTTGAATAAATCATGAAATTGGCGAGTACTTTATGGATAATTATTTAATCCTATTATGAATTAAACTCAAGCTCCTTAGCATAAGCTTCGCGTTGCATTTTCTCACGTAACCGCGTAATGTCCTCATCAATTCGAACAATCGAACGTATTTTCTGTAATATTTGTAAAGTGTAATATTTGTAAAGACATGGTTTTTAATTTAATTTAATTTAAATTGCAGGGTAAGAGATCATCTTTTAACAATAATTATATGCCGAGTGCATAACAGTAATGCGACATTTTTCTTAATGCCCACCTTCCGTGTTATCAAAAAAACTATCAGGGCTGCTATATTCCACGACTATGTGAGATGGCCATATTGGACACTTTCCATTATAGGCTAAATACTTGGCTAAAAAGAGCTGTTAGCCATTTAAATTCTCAGACTCTTTTGTTTATTTCTGTACACAACATTTTATCAACTCTTCATATGTGACAAAATTATTCGGATCCCGACAGCTAAATATTCGTTTGTTGATTTTGAGAACGGAATTAGAAACGGAAATGTATTTGTTTATGTTTCAGGAAAATACACACACAGACGACATGAAAGCAAACTAGCATTTTGTTTCAAGAATTAAAAGAAAGGTTCCTATGAGTAATGTATCCTTTTTGATTGAAGTGAAATGAATTCTTACTTCGCATAAGTCTCCTGGCGTCCTTTTCCACAACCAAAACATATATGCTGGAATATAAAGCATCGAAGACAGTGCAGTGAACCAACCAAACGCATGTGCCCACCACGGATAACTGTAGTCCAGATATTTAATTGGTGTCCATTGCACAATATTAAAGAAGAACACTCCCTATGAACAAAGAAGTTTAATGAGAGCAATCAATAAAACAAGTACATCGTTTAATGGTAACTATTACCTAATAGAAACTTACGTAACAAATTAGATTTCATTAATAACTGAGAACTTACCAAACATATTGCGGGCGTAGTGACACACCAGCAAAACTTCCACCACACCGTGGGGTAATATCCAATCATGTCTTTGATACCATCGTAAAATCGATCAACTCCGTAACACCAGGATATTGAAACGCACTCAAAGAATATTAGCCACAGTAGGCAAAAGCCACTAACCGCATATGAATCAAGTATTTGGAAAATATACATGCCACCCTGAAAATATTGAAAGGAAATATATAACGTGTATATTAATTTAAGAAAAATGGAAAATAAACAATGTATTTTAATTAACTAGTGTGTTTATTTTTAGCTCGTTAGATTAGATAAAATATGTGTATTTATTTTTAGCAAACGTGTACTTATTCAAAAATCCTTCTATACCCTTTCAGAAAGTATTAAAATATCCTTATAGCCATATCTATTTAACGGGTTGTTCATCCAGCTGTACTTTTCTATGCAGTCTAGTCTTTTAGTTTTAAAGCATGTATCCGAGGTGTCAGTACATTACGTTGCTATTGGCACGCGTTTTAATTTTAACTTGTTTAGTATCCGTATAAAGCTAAAGCCCGACGTTTTATAGTTTTTGGACAACACTCAGGGCTTAATAAAGCCTTATATTTGAAATTAAATCAAAAAATCTTTAAAAACAAAAAAGTTGAGTTGGTATCTGATTATTCCTATGGGAACTATATGATATAGTGGTCCGATCAGGCCAAGTTTGATGTGCTGTGTGAACTATAATACAGATCTATGCCAAGTTTTATTAAGTTAGCTAGCTTACTTTACTCGTTATTCTAATTTATACAAAAGCGCAGCGCGCTAACAAAATTCCGAGCGAAGAAGTCTTTGCATAATCTCATCTATCTCTTACGGACCACTATATCATGTTACTCCTATAGGAACTTTCAGTAGGAATATATCATATATATTTTATATGTGTGCCAGGGTATTTTAGCTTCGGCACGCCTGAGAAATCTCTTCTTTCTTTAGTATACATCAATTAATCAGAATTCAGTGGGGACACAGGAAAACACACACCAAATATCCTCACAATAACTGCATTTTTCTTTTAGGAGATTCTTTTAAGAGATTCGATAAGGAATGAATAAAGCTATTACACGGGGGACACCGTTTAGGTTACAGTTACAGTTACAATTCAAAATTCTTATTGCTGGTTTTGTTAATTTTCTGATACTGGGCACTGACTTACTTGTGTTATACAGGTTAATCCAACTAGGTAGCTCAACATGCAAACAATAGCTATGAAAATCTCCTTGCGTTTCCGGAGTAATTGTGGCCACTCATCAATGATAGCGGTAATAAAGCCTTCCATTGTACAAAACTGTGAATCTAAGCCTATAAGAAGAAGCATGAAAAAGAATAGACATGACCACATCGGAGATCCTGGAAGCTGCAGCACCGCCGATGGATACACAAGAAAGGCTAGTCCAGGACCTGTCGAATATTAAAATATGATATTAAACTTTTTGATATTGTTTGCCATATATATTGAAATTTAAAGTTGTAACAAAGTTTTTCGATAAAACCACAAATGAAATATTCAATAAATTATGCGAACCTGATGCTGCCACTTCTGCCACTGGCCTTTGTTGCTCGTGAGCCATGAATCCAATCACCGAAAATATAACAAAGCCCGCAAACATACTCGTACTAGAGTTAACTGTGCACACAATCAGCGCGTCCCTAAATTAGAAAATTTAGCATTGTTAAGCGGGTCGATTGATTAAATCTCAGATAATCGTACTTGTATACATTATTGGTGAACTTATTATAACTGCCAAGCGCCACCAAAGTTCCAAGACCCAAACCATACGAAAAGAATATTTGCGTAACGGCATCAATCCAAACCTATAAAACGGTCATTATTGCATTATTTTTTTATATATAATATTACTTATATACCTCAGAATGGGTGAGTTTTGAAAAGTTGGGAATAATATAAAACTTGATACCCTCCAGGGCACCAGGAAGCGTAATGCCACGAATTAGTAAAACTGTTAGAAGAACATATGGGAACAGGGCAGTGAAATAGACGACTTTTCCGGTCCATTTAACTCCTTTCCAAATGCAAAAATAGCAAAGAATCCAAACAAGCAGTAAAGTGCCCGCCAACTCCCAGCGAATGTTACCAATTTCCTCAATGCCCGAAGATATTTGCAATGCGCGTCGCCTGTAAAAATAAAACAAAAACATGGGAGATATAGTTGTGTTATTCTTTTACATTATATGACGTAAACTAGAAATCGAACTTATGTATTTTTAAAAGATAAAGATGCATACCAAACAATCACTTTTATGATAGTTATAACCACAGCCAACTTACAACATTTTTATCATTTATTATAGGACTTTGATCCGATTCAACATCTCTCGACTATTGACTTAAAATAAATAAATTTTGTTTTCAACATACTCCCAAAATTCTTTAACTGGATCTGTAAGATCGGTTGATGTGATATTTGCGGCTGCCACAGAGCAAATCTTCTTTGTTGTTCCATTGATCATTTTATCCCAGCAATGCAGGTTCTTCCTCTCATACTGATTCACACAGTTGATGGTGTTCCACAGGTTATTGCACGTACGCCACGGCACATCTGCAATTAACATATTTATAATTGCAGCAACTATGGGTTTTGCATTTAATGCAGCTTGGAAAACTTACCAGCTCGCATTGACATAAAGAAATAGAACACAGCCCAAGCCAGAATAACAATATAATAAACATTCATCCAGCAAGACATTACAGCAGCAGCATACCCAATTCCTTTTCATAATTAAATGGTATATTCATAAAAACTGCCCATGTAGGTCTCCAAAGATTTACATTACCTTTAAAAATTGGAGCGATTTTAAACACCCCCAAGCCACCGATAGTTAACATCTGACCGAGCGCCAGTTCCATAAAAAACATCGGAATACCTGCTAAAAACAATGTCAAAATATATGGAAGAATAAAGGCGCCACCTCCATTTTTGTAGCACAAGTAGGGAAATCGCCAAACGTTTCCTAAGCCAATTGCAAGGCCGACCACAGACAATATAAAATCCAGTTTTGAGCTCCAACTACCTCGCTCTGGTATCTGGATTTTGGTTAGCTTCAAATAAATAAAGAATAAAGGACAGTTATTATATGACGATATGTCTACTATTCTTATCTTTTATCTGCCACATTTTCGGTACAACTTAATTTCGTTAAAGTTTATTTATTGTGAATTTATATATAAGTTGATCAGCTGTAAATTGTTTCTGAGATTGGTTTAGATAAAAAATGTTTAATTAATCTGCAAGTCATTCATGCATTGAATTTGCAGATTTTAAATTCAGTAATTTACACAATAAATTAATTATAGTAAGCTGAAGCTTAAGCTTAACAATTTTTTTGTACAATTCATTTGTTGTATTGTATTTGTTTTATTCAATAAATTGCATCAAATGCAATATACGTGAACAACAATAACGGCAAACAAAAATATACACAAGACATAAACAAATAAATTGCTACAGATAAATTTACGTCATGTCTGTACTGGACTGCTATCTTTATGCCTTAAATTAAATAAAATGAGCACACAATAAACATCAAAACGTTGTAAAGAAATTATTTATTCTAACTGGTAAAACTCAGCGTTTTTTAGTTTAGATTCTATTAGATTATTGAATTTATAAATAAATGTAGGCTGCAATAAGCGGCATACACACACAGAAGACACCAATTAATAATGTATTTATTTATGCTTGGGTGCCCCTGCACACTCATTGCAAACACAAAGAATATGTTTTCGCCGCCAAGTCTTTAGCTCGGTTTCCCACACAAACATTTGAATGGCATTAAAGTCACATTTGTTTATCGTGCCGCAAAACTTAAATAAATGAGCAAGTGTTATAGTCGGAAACGCCTGACTAGAAGATACCCTGAACCCAGCTGTGAGCTGTTACAAACGTTCATACAGAAACGACTTATTCTTAACGACTTGAGTAGCTTCTAAACTAACTCCATAAATTATAATAAACAGGCTATATGCACAACATGTGCGTGGCCTGCTTGCGATTGTACTGCTTTTTTTAATTTTACCACACGCTTTCTATAATTCAATATTCAAGGTTGTTATAGATTTTTATCGATTTTAGTTGGAAGAGTTGAAGACTCTAGCTCTTATAGTTTCCGAGATCAGAGATACGGACATCGCTAAATCGACGGATATATATATATATATTATCGGAGAGGTCTCCTTCTGCCTGTTACATACTAACCACCAAACCATTATACCCTTTGTCCCCATTTTCAATGGATTAAAAAATGGATTTAAAAAGCGCTGATCAAGAAACTTTATGGAATCTTTCTATAAACAGAAGCCATGCAATTTGTATGTGTTTTCTTTCAGATTTTTTACGCAGAATGAAAAAGTTCAATGCCGACATTCAAATCCGAGCTCGGATATTCACTTCAAGTTTTTTCAAAACATCAACCGCATTATTTAATTTTTGGAAATAAGTTAATAGAAAAAATAAATAATAATACCAAGAAATAAATAAACAAACGATTTCTGCACATTTCCCTATAATGGGGTATTTTTTCTAAAATTAGGGAAATAAAAAATGTATAAAACGCGTATCCATTTAATTTCTTAAAATCTTTTGGGTTTAACTTGCAGTAGAGCGCATGAAAAACTAATCAATTTCTATTGCACCAATTTATAATTATTTTTATATGAAGCTTCTGCTCTAATCTTGAGCTTCATTTTTACTTAAAGTTAAAGATTATATGCTATCTGACATCAAAATATGTATATAACATTTAAAAAAAATTGTAAAATTTAAGTTAATATATTACTAAATTTAGTTGTTTTTATAATGGAACTCACCTGATGGCTTGTTGACATGGCTGTAGAGTCCGTAGCGGTTTGTCCTGATGTGGTTAAGTCTTTTGGGCACAATAGCTTTCCCATTTCGATGGGGTCGTGCTTTTGTCGTTCTCCTCCGTCCCCATCGTTCCCACAATTACTGGACATACTTTTAACTCTCTTCCTTGACTTGTATTTCGATCGTCTTTATGTTTAGCCCAGTTTTACTATGTTAGACCTGGGAACACATAACGGGAATATATTTAAAGTTCGTTCATACAAAGAGTGGAAGATTTAATAATATCACATATTAAATTGACAACTGTAAAATATTTTTTATTCATAAACACGTCTAACTTAATATTGGATCATACGTTTTATAATAGATTGAAATATGAAAAAGGAGATTGTCCAGTTTATATTATATTCTTTTCAACAAGCTGTATTATTTTTTTATAATATGTATATGAACATGTAAATGCATTTTATAACTTTTAGCAATATGTATATTTTTATTTATTACATAATGCATTACAGTAAAACGAATGTAAGATTCACGCACCCACGACACCCAAACGGGTCACTTGCTAACAGCCAACTGAATCTCTCTCGGTCTCTGAGTATGGGCTACTGCAGATATTCATGAACAAAACCCCAGTTTATGCCTATTAAAGCAGATATGCGAGTAATTTAAGCGATGCTTATGCGAAGACAGGCAGCCTGTCATTTTTACATACAATTTAATTTAATAATGATTTACTGAGAGGGTTCTGACCACGGGCAGTGGCTACCTAGAAAACGCGGGTAGCACATCCACACACGACATCAGTCCGATCCCAATTGTATTCACCCTATCCAACCAACACTCTGATCACTTGCTTACACTTTATACAAAATATACATTTACATATATGTACATACCCTTGTATGAAGTAGGCCGAGAGGGTTGCAAACACATTTATTTGGTGTTCTAAAAAAATTTAAAATGTTTCATATAATATTAAAAGATGTAGTTAAAATCAAGAGATACACATTTACATATATACATTCCTGCCGAACTATAAATATAGTTATTTAGTCACGATTAGTTTTGCTTAATTGGAAAAACAATTATTTATTAAATAATTATCTTTTATAGTTTTCAAGTATGATATGCACAAGATTCTTTCTCTATCAATGAATAAAAATAAATACTAAAATTTAAAAAAAAAAACAACAAATAAGTCAAACAATATATATGCTAAATATCGCACAAATCTACTCTCTCAGATGCCCGTAACTTACTTGAACATGATGATGTTTGGGTGAGCAATAATGGCACGATTGTTGTATAGCCTCGCGACTCTGTGTTGTGACAATTTCCATAATTCGGATTGAGAGCAAATGTGAGTAATCAGGTGATTCAAGTCTCAATTCTAGAAAAGTCATGTATATTGAAGACAATAAAATCTGCACAATCGTCAAAGTACAGCAAAATTCTATTTGAATACATTTTAAAATTAATTTTACTATAATTATTTTTATAACTGTTTTTAAATAGCACTGCTGCTCTGGCCTTCGGCTAAGGCAATAACTGTATACATACACGGACCACGGCCTCGATCCTCGTTGTTCAGTTGCCTGACCCCTCAGATAACTTAGATAACTCATCCGCATTTTATATTTGATTCTAATGTATTGAAGTACGTATGCATTATTAGAATTATAAATCCGACAGAAAGATCTCCATATAAAATCTGTTCACCTTGGCTGACTGACTGATTACTGGTCAACACTCAGCTAAAAACGCAAATTTTCCTAATGTTATTGCTGTGTTACATAGTGGTATTGAAAAATTCCTCCCACAAATGAGGAAAATTATTGGAGAAAGAATATATACAAAAAATTTATTTTTCTTCCGATCGGTATCAAATTAATTTTCAAAGATAACCTAAACACTCTTTTTACACATGTTTATAATGTCGCATTTTATTATTTTATGCGCTTGTCAAGGGGAATTGACGAGGAGATACCCAGTACCCTGTATCAACAAATGTGAACATTAAAAAATATATAATCTCAAACGTGACAGGGTAAAAAAATGTCACAAGCTGTAATTGAACTGGACCGTGGACCCCAGAACCCGCAACCTATTTGACATTTTGATTGAGTCCCATATTACAACGCCTCATTATCAGATCTTTGATAGAAAATAAAAGCTAAGCTTAATAATTATTTTTATAAGGTAATACTAAAAAGATATATTGGAAAGCAACTTAAAAATATTTTTTTTAAATATAAAAGAATTATCAAATTGACCTGACGTTTTTATTTTTTAAGTGTTGCGATTCTTAACCGATTTTGATGTAACTTGCCGTATTGATTATTATTACTATCATATATAGGTATGTTCGCATGTACCAAGTTCAGTATCTCTAGAACTGATATAAGAGATAAACTGGTTGTGGTGCACATACCCCGTTAAACCCGAGAATCGCATTAAACGCACACCTCTTATTTAGCAACACATGTGTGGCCGGAAATCGATCATCAAATTTATATGTAGAGGTATTATATATATTATGCAGAGGGTATTCTAATTTTGTCAAGCAATACGTAACGTGTTGATTAAGGCACCATTTTTATATTATTCTGTTTAAACATAAGCTGAGTCAATATATCCATGTTCGTCTGTCTATTTGTCTGTCGAGACGTATTATATGTTTTTTATACAGATAGCAAAACTTTTGCACTTTAGGGGCATTTTTTATTTATTAAAATATACTCCATATTTATTGCATAAACCAAGATTGGATTAGTAGGGCATTTAACACCCGAAGACCCGAATAAAACAATTCTGTCTGTTACTAAGTCACCAAGTCATCGCTCTATCGTAAATACCTTAATTGCATTGAATAGGGGCACAACGCACACTGTTATGAACGAGGTACGTCCACATAAATAGATAGATTTATTTAATCGTGTACATACATATTGTGACACACATACAAACTCAATTGCTAAGTGGCAAATATCAGTATGTGTGCTCGGAAATGCATAATCTTGTTACTAACAGGCTCACTTCCGAATACGATTATACACTCACATCACAACTATATAATAAATGGACAAGAGTGCTCTAGTTGAGAAAAAACGAATGGAACATACCCTGTTCCCAGCTCTGAATTACTGTAAAATATAATCGCACTTATACAGTCTGTGTCCGACTAGGATATACCCTGTATGCAGCTTTGCATTCATACTTATGGAAATTTATGTTAAATAACTTCTACATTTTTTTGTCTGTTTTTTATAAAGTAAGGGCTTAAAAAATATATAAATTTAGAGCAAAAATACATATATCATACAAAAAAAATGAAATAGTGTACAAAAAAAATTGTTCAGTTTAAGATTCTGAACCTTGGGTCAACCTGACCTAAGCTGCATCTCACACAATTAATCCTGATCAAGAATATACATTGAATATACATGCTAAATACTTTTGCACAAAACCATTATACCCATTTTTACCATTTTTTATAAAAATAACATAGCAAAATTACATCAACAGCGTTAAAGCGGACTTAAAACAGATTATAGAAAAAAGAGAGTATAGTGTTTAAATCGCTTATAATATCTTAAGCGATTAGTATTATCATGAGATATACTCAATCTAGAGTTCCTTAATTTGGCATTCCGTTTTAGGAGCACTTCAAAAATATTTGGTTACACACACAAATTGAGCAAATCTTTAATCTTAAATCACCGTTGAAACGTCAATAATCAGATCATTTTTTTCTGCCTATTTCTTGAACAGAGTATTGCGCAATCGTTCTCTCTTGTTTCATTCCTTCTGTTCCTTACTGAGGAACAGCGGAGGAGTTGCAGCAAACAGTCGGTTGTTGAACGCGAGAAGTGCGACTTCGATTTACTTTTCAGCGAGTAATTTTTTTTACCCGAATAAGTATAAACAAATAAAATATATACATATACATATAATAAGTATAAACATTTGCAGACATGTGTGTATGTGTGTATACACTTTATATACCTAATATTTGTATATTTCTTTTTGCGTTTCATATTTGACTGCGTAGTAAAATAATGGCCAGCGGCTTTGACTTCAACAAATTATGCACAACTTTCAGCGAGATATGTCCCGACTTCAATCAACCGAATGCCGCTGGAAAATCGCTGAGCTTCGACTTTGCCCACAAAGTGCTCTTTGACCTTGGACCCAGAATGCGCCACATCAAGCAAAACGGCACAGCACAGATGTGGCGATTAATGTTCAGCGGTGGCACGAGCGTTTTGATTTACAGCTATACCTTTAAGGGCCCGATCAACGTTAACCCACAAGTGCATGACAAGAAGCTTTACCTAACACTCAAGCAGGCTGGCCTGCTAGCCGCCAGCAAGCTCTGCTCCGTGCTGCCCGACCTCCACAATCCAAGGGACAAGATACTGCTGACGCCTTTGGCTCGAGCCGTGTTTGCGCCGCAGAATATTTCCAAAATCGTGTCGGCTCTGACTGCGCTGCTTCGGCGTAGGGTGGACACCAGCGAGGTGGTCAAGGCAATCATAAGCAGCTGCCAAACGGACGGTTTCCACTTGCAGCACAGTCAGTGTCACATTGCCCTGGTGGCCATTGAGATGGCAAACACCGACCCCGCACAGCGCCAGAAACTCCGTGAAAAGTCAATGCGGCTCTACGCTAAGCATGGCAAACCTTTCGAGCCGGCACTTTACAAAATTTACGCGCAGCATTCCAAATTACGCAGCAGAGGGCCAGATACTGAAGCTGATACTGAGCCCAGCACATCCGGTCAGGGCATTAAAAATCAGTCCAACAATAAGAGCATAAGCACCGTTCTGCGCGGTATTGCCAGAACTGTCGATGATCCGCTGAGCGGTGGCACATTGGACATGAACTTAGTCGCACCTCCAGTTTCCTTTAGCGAAATCGAGTTGACTTTACCGACGCCGATCGACGTTCAAGTCGTAGCCGCTGATCTGGATCACATCAGATGCATGCAAACAAACAAAGCGTACCGAAGCTTATTTTGAACGTTTTTGATATGAATTTATAAATTTTTTTAAATAATTACTCCAAATATATGCAAGTTTAATAAATCTTATTGTTCAATGCCATTTAATAATAAACATGTAAGAACGTTACAGTAGCAAAAAATATATGACATCTGATTGAATTGATTTAAATATAAACTTTATATTATGGTAAGTATATAAATCATAATACTATAAGCAGTAAAAGCAACATTTTATAAGTGCTCAACACCCCAGCTAAATATTTCACAGTAATTACTCTATGGGATATAATTAGTAGGTAGTTTTTATAGCCTGCAGCCATTGAAATGACTAAAAAGGATATAATCAAAGACAGTATAAATGCAATAAAATACAATAAATATAATATAAGTAGTTATATTATCTTTAACAGGCATTTCCGACCCCATAAAAGACATATATTCTTGATCAGCACCACTAGCCCAGTCCGTCCGTGAGTCTGTCTGTATGAACGCGTTGATCTCAGAGGTTTCAAGAGCTATAAAGTTAAACTGGGACTTTTTGCATATACCATAGTTTATTTCAACTGATCGACTTAGAACCTCCAAACTAACGAAAGTGCGCAATTGGGTTCATTGTATCTCCGAGTCGCGTGCTCCCGACTAGATCAATCTTACTTTTTATACTCGTTCACGAAGTGAAACTAGTCCGTCTGCCCGTCTGTCCGGATGAACGCAACTTTTTTCGGCGCTATTAAAAATAGAGACTTGAAACTTTGAATATATACTTGTAGTGATCCTCTTCGGATAAAGTGCTAAGATTTTTGTGCCACGCCCACTGGGAGGCTGGCAATTTGATAACATGTCGATACACCTCAAATCGCAAATCGATAATAGTTGAACATTTCCCACAATTTTAAAGATAGAGCCACCAATCTTGGTACGGAAATAGGTGGTGACCCTCACAGATTGCACTCTGGATATCCCGGCCACGCCCACTAGAACGCCTCCCAGCGCCCCAATCCTAAAAAATCGCAAAAAATCATTGTTGAGCTACTGTCACCAAATTTGGAAGGTAGATAACCGGTCACCTCCTTTAAAGATCGGTACAAAAATTTCAATTTCCCGCAATTTTGACATGTAAAATATATTTATATTTAATTTTTTTGTGCAAATTTCATGTACTTATTGTGTTAGTCATAATTAGTATAAGAATCAACATTAAATCCGATTCTGAGGGAGTCAAATATTTTGTCAAAAATCATGCCAAAATTGGCAAAAATGTTGACAAGTAAAGCTCTTAGATCGTCAGCTCCCATATTCGAATCGAATCGAATATTGCCTGGCTGTATGTTATATTACTCTGTGAACGAGTATTGCGGTGTCGGTTACACCCGACTGCAACGATTTTACTTGTTTTATATCTCATTTTGTTTGTAAAGCACTAGTAGAGTGAATTTCAATTGATAATGCTGCTTAAAAATTAAAACTATTGAGGTAGAAACTACTCGTTTCGTATTTAAATTACTATACTTAAAACTTATATTTAACAAAGTTAATTAATGGAATATTATTATTGGACTTGGACATATACAAGTACTGGGAATATAGTATTGTTTCCAAATAACAATCGAATGGACAATATTAATAACGCTTAAAATGATTAAACAGTTGTAAAATAAATTTTACTTTATTTTATATAAATTTCGTTGTCGAAAAGTTCCACAAAGTCTCAAAATTCAGAATCAAATTGGCATATTAACGTCTTACTCATCTCTTTCTGTGCGCAGGTATAATCCGTGCATAGCTAGAATCGGATGTTCCCTCCAGACTTGACGAATTAGATGGGCTATGGTTCTCACGCTGGGAGTTGAGCAGTAAAATTACTCCATCCGCGATCTCGTCCAAGCTCACAGGTCGATTATAGGACAACATAACGGCCGATATTATGGGCCGTAATATGACATTATATTCGGTCTCCATTGTAAGTTTGGCACCTGTAAAATTGTTGAACCTATTTTAAATCCACAATTTGATGTTGATTTAGTCGAAATTTCTCAAAATTTAATGTGATTAACTAATCCATGACACTCCTCCAACTGTTCGGCATGACAACTAAACGCCAGCCAGCTCTAATTTTATAAGCCGGACCACATCCACAGTCATAACTCAATCGTAAACAGTTGCCTGGTCACCGGTTGCTGAATTTCCGTCAACGCCCCCCTTTCGTTAGGGGCAATGAAAAATTCAATTTGAAAAAGTGTCACTTGTCAGTTGGCGATACCCTCTGCCCTCTGCCCTCTGCCCTCTCCATTCCCCTGCCATTGTGATATGCCTTTTGTTGGCGCTGCTATTTTGCCTTTCAATTCTGTTGTGCATTTTTGGCATTGCGATATATCAATACCACGGATATGCGACAAGCATTTCATATGCAAATTGATCACAGCTCGGGGGCCGGTGAGTCAATAACGAAAAACCACCCACGCATATGCAAATGGGTAGTTGACTTGGAGCCACTTCAGGTCTTACTGCGAATCGACCTCAGGGAAATACAATTTTACCATTGAATCCTTATACACTGAACGGCACTTAGGTATCAGAAGTTGTAGCACAAAATAATGCTTTTTATTCTGCCTGATTTAGTTGGAATTCTATCAATCAACTGCTAATTCAAAGAAATCGTATGCAGAGCTGTTACGGTAAATCAAACGCAAAGCCAATTCCAAATCTTAGATGGCTTTTAAATCTGTAGATTATAGTATAAATACAGAGGAGTTATTTTTAAAGAAAAAAACAACTGTATATATAAATGTTACAGAGTTTTTAGTTGTAAGCAACTAAACTTGCGTACAACTAAAAGCCCGGCGCTATTTTAAGTTAATGAAACATATTGTTCATAAGGCATCGACGTTTTGAAAAAAATAAACAATATAATTTAAAAATATATATATATGTAAAGAACATATTATGTATGTATATATTAAACATTTCTTGATTTTTATCAATATATTGTCATATAAAGATAACAACAATAAAAATAATAAAAATTATTATGATTCTTATAATAATAATCAATAATTATTAAAAAAAATTCATTTAATAATATTAATAACAAGGGAGAAGGCTCTAGGCTCTGGCCGCCCGACTAGGATATACCCTGAACCCTGTCACTATAAGCATTTCAACCCGTTACATACATATCTACGAAATGTATTCTGCTATAAACAATAATAATAAATAAATTATGCACATTTATTTTTGCTATGATATTTTCTTCAATTGTTGTGTATGTGTACAAAGCACTCTGAACTTCATTATTGTATTTTCATGATTTTCATATTCAGTTCAGTTTCAAAACAACAACAACAGTTCCGAACTGTATACAGATAAACATAAAATAAACACACATACGCCTCCGAGTCGGCTATCAGCTTTCTTTACATATCGCTTGTCTGTCGATTTCGATTTTTGCCTCGCGGCAATCGACTAAACTTCAGTTCGTGACCATTTACTGAAAGGAGAACGTCGTCATATCTCTCGGTACTATACTCATAACAAATGATCTCATATATTGAAAAAAAAAATTGTATTTTTAGTGATTTAACTAATATTTACCACAAATGTATTAACGTATTTTATGTGAAATTGTGTATACGTTTATTTAAAATGCTTTTTGTGATTTGCAAATGCACGAAATTTGATCTACATGTACATATAAAAATATATGTATATCTATATATGTAAATAAGCAGAAGGCGGAAGGCAACAAAAATTCTATTATAAGTGTACAGTATTTATAAAGAATAATCCTTATATGATCAATATACAAATACAAATTGATCATGGAATATAAAATTTAACTGAAAAAGTTATTCTAAAATACACGCTATAATTAATTTCAAAGCATCGTTTACTTGCCCTACAGTTGTTTATATCTACACTCAAAGAAAATGCTGAACTATAAGCGGAATAAAAATCGAATTGTTTTATGCATAAAATTTAAATGTTCGCGAATATTAAAAAAAAATTTAACAAAAGCTTTAAAATATTGTAATTTTCATACTTGAAATAAACTTAACAAGTTTTTATTGCACTGTATTTACATCTTACATTAAAGAAGAGAAAGGAAACACAAAATACTCTTGACATACGATTTTGTATGTATGTATGTGTGTATGTATGTAATTGCATATGAACAATTGCTGATGACTCAATTATTGTCATGGTTTCTTTATATATTATGGAACGTTTGTTTATAGCTCACTAGGTATTTATTGTCATAAGTTGAAGACATCTTTCTGCCTCTGATTAGCAGAAATCGCCTGTAAAAGTCAACTAGGAGTATTCAACCACTTATTTCTATTATTAGCGCAGCTTGAGTGGGGCTTCAATGAAAATCACTTATTTATGTGTAAGCAAATATGCAAATATCACTCAAGTTTTGTATACCCTGAACCTATTGAAAATGGGTAAAAAGGGTATAATGGTTTCGTGGCAGAAGCAAAAATCTCCGACACCATAAGGTATACAAATATGTATATATTCTTGATCAACAGCCGAATGGACTTGGCTATATCCGTCTGTCCGTTCGTCTATAAGAGCTAGAGACTTCAACTTTTCGAATTTAGACTCGTTCATGGCACGCGCATATGATCGATAATACTCACAATTTTCCTAAAATCGGTATAAAAAAAAACAACCTCATTTTTTCCCCCAATCGCCCCAAATCTAAAAGAAAAACCAAAAAAAAAAGCAAATCAAATACTAAAGAGTTGCGCATTTCAATACTCTTCTTAACTGCTGATCATTTCATAATAATCACACTTTTAGTTTAGAAATAAATCGAGCGCAGCTGTCTGACTAAAGCAAGCAATTCGTGTATTCATGTGCGAATTTTTTATAGAATTTTTCTTGGAATTTTACTTGAGTGTGTTATCTTAACACTTACATACATATGTATAAAACAACTGAAGTGAACAGTGTTACATAAAATCGAATTATGTTTTATTTCTTTTGTAGAAGCCCAAAAGATGACCGAGAAAGCCACAGCAAAATTCATATTCGATTTTAAAAAGCTGATTGAAACCTTTACGGAGATTTGTCCGGACTTTGCCCATGAGCCGAACTATGCGAACGCAACAGTGAGTCGACGATTCGCCGAGCAGGTGATCTTCGAGTACAGCAAGCAAGCCAAAGAGGCCAAGGCCAAGGGTAAGGACAAGGTCTGGCAATTGACACTGGACACCAAGAGTAAGCTGGGCAAGCCGCTAAGGAACAAGGTGACCATCTTGATGTGCGTCACAAAGCAACCGCCGCCGCCGCCGCAGCAGCCTGTCGTGGAGCAGGGCAATCTGCAGCTTACCTTCAAACAGGCCAGCCTGTTGGCTGTGGCAAAGTACTGCCAGATAGTGCCACATCTCGTGCTGCGCCAGAAGATTGTGCTCACTCCATTGGCCGGCGCCGTGTTCACCAAAGAGGACGTGTCTGCGCTGGCAACGACTTTGAACGAGCCATTCCCCCAAATGCTGATGGCTGTGATCAGCAGTTGCCAAACGGATGGCTTCTACCTGGAGCACAGCCGCTGCTATATTGCGGTGGTTGCGCTTAAAATGAAGGTGGCTGATCTGCAGATACAGGCCTCTATTGTTAAGAAGACCATTAAAATGTACCAGCTGCAGGGCAAGGACTTTGACATGGCCAAGTTTGAAATATGCAACAATATTCTGCAATCCAAAAAAACCAATAATTGCCAGCTCCATTTAAAAAATAGTGAGATTGACCAGATTGTATCGCAGATAATGTCCTTTAATGTGAAAAATGAGCCGAGTCGTTCTTCATCGTATGCCAAGGACCAAATGAAAAAAAATAATATGAAGTGTGGTGCGCGCTTTGACGGACAAGTTAAGAGAAACCCCTAAAGAAAAACAAAGTAGCTTCAGTTTCAGTGTAGCTGAGGTGAAATAAGAAACCAAATGTAAGGTGGAAGAATTACTATCAATCATAATTTTTGAAAGTATTTTTTTACAATTTTGAAATTGTATTATGTATTCAAATCCCTAACGTTATGATCTTTGAGTTAATCTCAAGTCAATTTATATGCGACTTTCCACAAGTCTAATTTGAAACATTCTTTTGATATGTATGTATATGCGAATGTATAATGCATGCCTATTTTTTTATCTTATCATATTTTCTGCAAATGTTTAATAAAACGAACCGCAAATGAATTTAAATGACAAACATTATTTTTGAAAATGTTTCTAAGTAACTTTTTAATAATTTTTAAAGTTTTTTAAAAGTTAACTATTAAATAAGGAGCGGTAAGTACATATATGTATGTATGTGTTGCAGCGTCATTATTTTCATCATTAGCTGCCATCGTTTTAAGCGCAGCGAGTTTCGGTCGCACCGGGATCCTAAACACAACTGCCTTTGTGTCTTCCCTTTTTCTCGTGCCTCTCTACCTAACCACACTCGGCGACAGCTACAAACGCCGTCGCCCGCCAAAACGGGACTTTCCCAAACTACATACACACATACACAGACGATGCAATATCGCAATGTACTTGCGATTCTGGTGAAATACCCAAATACGCATTAACACAAACTCAATACAATTCTCACATACATTTCTAGCACACGCCGCCTCGGCGCCAACATATTCAAACTACTTATGCTTCCATATATTTCACCATAACTTGCATAAACGATGCCATATCTAAACCATAATTTGAGAGTTAATAAACTTATTGTTGATGAAAAATGAAATCAAATTTTTTTGCTTACACTTGCTTACAAATTTTTAAATTTCACAAC
This sequence comes from Drosophila nigromelanica, assembly GCA_004149465.1. NCBI lineage: Eukaryota > Metazoa > Arthropoda > Insecta > Diptera > Drosophilidae > Drosophila > Drosophila nigromelanica. The sequence continues at coordinate 163,625 of SCDS01000055.1, forward strand.
TCAGAAAAATGTATTTAAAAAATGTAATTTTTACATTCTTTGGGTTAAAATCCATGGATGAATGTCAGAGTTATAACCGTTTGATCAAACTCAAAGTCCCCTTGTTTGCCATTTTGACTTGTACGACAGAGCTTATTGTAAGATTTGAGTTTGTTGTTTATGACGCTTTCTGGTTGCAGCTTTTCGGCGAGCTTTGTTGCTGCGGTAACACCAAAGGCTATCAGGGATTATGGCGTGTCTAGTCAGAGGGAAGTGGAAGTGGAATTGGTCAGACCCTTTTGTGGTCTCTGCGTCGCCTTTGCAAAGTTTTGCACTGTGTGTGCCGACGCTGGAAAGCCTTTAAGTTGCGAAGGACATCGCAAAGCAGGCATTGTGAATACCTAAAGGGCACCCAAAGAAAATAAAATGCATAGTTGATAAGCGTTAAGGGTCCAAGCAAAATATCCAACAACAACTGCTACGTTTCTTACCCCTAAAGCAACAAGAAAAGAACAAGCATAAAAATTATTAGAAATGCCATCTAGGCTATTATAATATTAATCTTGTGTCGCACTTATTTTTGGTTTAATTAATTTTGAAGTTGACAACATTTTTAGGGTCTTTCTACAATGTATAAGAAGGTATCGGGCCGAATCCATTACAAACTCACATTACTTAAAGCATCTTAAAGATTTTAATCAAACTTTTAATTAATTTGAATCACTAAAAGAATCGTCTAATGAGATTCATATTTATATATATAGTTATTTGATCGTTGAAATTAATTTCTGAAATGTTGAAAAAAACACTTTAAGTGCATTTACATGGAAAGGTTTATAATAGAGTTGAGTTAGAAACTTTTAAAATTAAAACGTTCCATTTACTGTTAAGTTAAGAAAAGGATAAAAAACTTAAAGGTTTGGTTAATTTCAGAGTTATAAAAACATAAAACATATTTTTCTTTGATTTTAGAGGGTATAGCAGAAAATATTTTAGTTTAATCTTGGGGAGATTTTCATTTACGCGTTCCAAGTAGACGTAACGAAAATCGTTATACCTTCACTAAAGTGGATTTACCGAATCTTAAAGTTTCTTATTTCAACCTAATCTACTCAGACAGAAGAACTGCAAGGCAAACTGTTGCGACTCGCATTGAATTTGAATTTAGATTTGAATTATAACCGACAAACCAAAAGTGCGTTTCAGCTCTGTGGCCCTGAACCCATGATCAGGCT
>SCDS01000055.1:164963-219088 GCA_004149465.1 Drosophila nigromelanica
CACTATTCTTACTAATAATACAAATTTGAATGAAATAAATTTGTGGAAAGTGGGCGGTTATATTAACGTGTAGTAACCCGCGTGCTTGGCACGCAACACAAACATTTCACAAAACTAATAAAATCGTATTTACTTTGTGAACACATATATTTACTTTAATAATATTCAAATTGATATGTTACAAAAATAAAAAGGTGAACTCATTAAAATAAATGCATAATCCTGTATAAACAAAAAAAAATTTTTTTGGCTTGACTAACTGTATTTCCTTTTAACTTGTTTCATTGTGTCAAATATATGCCAAATTGAACAGCAGCTGCAATTTTATTTTTAGTTTCGGGAAAATACATGTTTCAAAGCACTTATTTACGGCACATTCAGTTTGTTTATGTAATTAATTAATGCTTAATTCAATAGTGATTATTTCGTACGCACAACCAGAAGCACAAACCATATGTTCATTGAGCTAAAATTATCAGCTGAAGCCACTGCAATCAATCATATTTACAATATAACAGTCTAATCGGCATTGACTTTCTACTGCAGACAGTAATTGCAACAGCACACAGAAAATTCAAATTGAGCGCTCGTGATCGATTACATATCGAAATCAGCAGTAAATTAACAACTCTGTTTACAGTGCTGGCAAACGTACCAATTCAATGAATTCGCAATTTAATGTTAGAAAATATCAAAAGTATCGTCGACGTAGTTAAGATGTCCATATATCGCAACGATCTCATACCTAGCTATAAACAAGCGGCAAAACAAGCATCAAAACATAATCAAAACACGGACATAGATGCGTCGCTCTCGATTTGTACAAAATGGAGTCCATTAATTTTAATGACTTCTCTGTCAAAGAACGCCACGAAATAATTACGGAATTCCTCATTAAAATGCGTAAAGCCAACTCAATGCACAGCGCGCTCAGCTTCTTTCAGTATTATCTGAAACAATTCTACAAGATGCCAACCAAGCTGCTCGACGACATAATTTACTGTCAGCGCGCCATGAAAAACTATCTTGCCGTGCATCAGGTGTGTGTATACATACATTGATTAGTATCTGAACTTACGCATTATTTGCTTTATCAACCTTGCAGACAATCACGAATATCTTCGCCCAGCAACCAGATTCCGTAAGTTTCCATTGCCAGCCCTCCATTTCTGTTTATGCCCTTAACCCATGGAAAATGGTTTCGTGCAAATGTATGTACCAGGGAGGAGAAGGCAGCTGCGACCCCATAAAATCTTTGTTGAGTCGATTGTCTGTATGAACGAGAGAGTTAACAGAGCTAGGAGTAGAATTTTGGGTATAACATACGTAGATTGTTCATTTCAAATTGTCGATAGCCCGCCCGATTATCGATAAATATGGGTTTTTTTTAACATATCTCGACTTTAAAAGCTAGATCCAGAGTGTGCGCAGATCGGGTATACCTCCACCCGGTCGCCCAAAGTATGAACAAAAAAACAATTTAAATACTACAGCCTTTGGGTTTTGCATACATTTGGATGCTCTTTTTAAGTGCTGCAAGTTTTATAAAGATCATACGAGCAAATATCATCAATTTTGTCTATTTTCAGGACCCCGAGACGAAGAACAACTATCTGCTCGAGATAGAAGACGTGCTGCACGAAATAAACGCAGAGTGTCAGTATTTGCTGATGCGACTGGAGGAGGACATCGGCCGCTTCTGTTTGCCCTTCACGGAGCAACAGCTGCAGCCCGATGGCAATTTGATCAGCGAAATGGTCAGTGAGGCTGTTGTGCCGCGTATCTGTGCCGCCTTCTTGCCACTTAAGCCGCATTCAGTGGCCGAGCGACCCACAGAAAGTCAGCTGCTACGCAAGTACTTTACCGTTAGCACAGAGCCAACAAAAACTCCGCTGAACGGCAAACCAACAAAATCGACAGCGCCCAAAAAGAAACCCATTTCGGTGGCAGCTGCTGCTGAGCCAAAGGTGGCCGCCAAACAGGCAACAAAGCCTGCAGCGCCAGCAACTGAGGCTGCCAGCCAGTCCGACGAGGTGAATGCCAGTCGCCTTCATTTGCAGGCGGCGCTGAAGCGGGCCCGTCTGAGCAAGAACTTGAAGGGCGAATCTAAAATGGAAAGCTCTAAAGAGTCGTTTCTGCACTCCTTTGGCCTTTGCACACAGCTGGAGCACAAGCGCCTGCTGCTGTCCCAAGCGCTGAACAAGAGAAATAAGAAACCGATGCCAAAGCTTACTCAAAAATAGCTGCTAACCCTGCAAGACGGTTGTTATATCCGTGTATTAAATACATACATAATTAATGATAATAGCTATAATATGTTGTAACGTTGTAATATGGTTATATAAGTTTTACAAAGTTTATAACGTAATTTAAATTTATAATTTTAGTTGCACCCGAAAACGTGTAGACCGGTAAAAATACTTGACCCAAGCTTTATTTGCTTTAATTGAGATAATTAAGCCATAAAACAAGAAAGCTTATGCATATGTATATGAATTTTCTGAATAAAGATTTGAACTAAAGCCGAATATTCATTTAATCATTTACAGGGTGTGTGTGTGTATGTGAGTCAGTCAACTTTTGTTATGCACTTAAATCTAAAAAGAATGTTAAAAGAACAGGAATTAAATAATAAAAACAAAAAGAAAAGGTGGACGAAAGTGTCGGAAAACAGCATCTCACAGTATTATTCAGTGCGCTTTTTACTAAGCAAAGGCGAAGAACAACAAAGCAACGTAAAGGGACAAAAGCGCCTAATAGCCCGTTGATGGTGTTGCTCGAGGTGCCGGAACAGTTGAACGTACGGAAGACGGTGTCGCTCATTTATCATTTACACACCAACGCACGTAGGCGCTGGCGAACAATGCGAGATACATTGTCGAGAGCTCCAGGATTTTTATTGCGGACCAAACGAAAAATGTGTACTCCCATTTAATGTCAAAGCATTGACTACGCCGAGAGAAGAGTCTATATCGTACCGACGCCCCATTTGGTTCACACACACACACAGACACACATACACCCCACGCCACCATCTTTCAACCAGTGCCCATTTCATTTGCATTGATGTAATCAGCTTGCGGCCGGGTCGCCAAATTGCTTGAAAAAAATACCAAGCAACATTCCGCCAAATTGCTGTGCGGGCATTTTTACGCACCAGCGACCCCTACTCGCTCGTCCCTTTTATATTGCGTTACAAATTGTTTGTTTTCCTACGCAACCCTTTTAAATTTGTGGCAGGTAAAATCCGCATCCGTAAATGGTAATCCAATAAAATAGATTTTGCTGTGAAATGGTTTTTAGCGAAAGTTAGTATTTGCAGATGATTGATGGCAAGCATACAAATTGAAACTTCAACAAATTATCTCATTTCAGCCTACGTAATATTGGATGTACTTTAGTGGGTGTTTTTGAAAATGCCGATACCGATAACTTGACAACAATATTTGGCGCGCTTGGCGCCAGGGCTGGGTAAGCGCTGTGTTTTATGTTATTGAATAACACCAGAACAGCTGTTAGCGGCTCTTCATTAAGTAAACTGCACAACTGTATTCGGCTTTCTTGTGCAAAAGAATGGTATTTTTATATAGAAGCATATCAATTAGAAATATTTTGCGACATTGTCATCGCGCAGGTATGTACTGTTATTCAGTAACTTTGCAGATTAATTGTGTTAACAGCTTTGTACATGCTTCAAAGTGGAACGCGCATTATGACATTTTTGCTTTAACATAGTTGCAGCAAGTAAAAACAACAACAACAGCTTGACATGTTACCATGGGCGCTGGCCGGCGTCAGAGCGAAGGGATTTTGAGCAGCACATGCGCATCGTACCGGACTTCATCAGTGAAGCGGAGGAGAAACAGCTGCACGAGGAAATCGAACCGTATATGAGCCGGCTGCGCTATGAGTTTGACCATTGGGATGATGTGAGTATCGAATTCGAAGCTGCTCAAATCTAATCTAATCTACTTTCTTGCAGGCCATACACGGATTCAGGGAGACGGAGCGCAAGAAATGGTATCCGAACAATCGGGAACTCTTGGAGCGCGTGCGTCAAGTGGCCTTCAATGGCGCCATAATGCCATATGTGCACATTTTGGATCTAGCCGCTGACGGCGTCATCAAGCCACACGTGGATAGCATTCGCGTAAGTCATTCAAAGCCAAGATTAAATGGTCCTATTAGATGCTTAAATCCGTCTCCGTAATTGGCACAGTACTGCGGCAACACCATTTCAGGCATCAGCCTTCTCAGCGACAGCGTCATGCGTCTAGTCCGAACCGACGCCGAGAAGCATCAGCAAAGCAGCTCAGGTGCTAGCACCGAGGATGCCTCGTATCGCCAGCAGCCGGCGGCATCGCTGGAGAATAATTTTTATGCGGATCTACTTTTGCCACGCCGCTCGCTTTATATTATGAGCCACACGGCGCGCTACAATTTCACGCATGAAATTCTGGCCAATGAGCATTCCAAGTTCCTTGGCAAGCCTGTTGAGAAGTCACGGCGGATTTCCATAATTTTCCGCAATGAACCCTAAAAGACACAGTTCTGGCTTAAATACTGTCGTTGACAATTTTTAACTTTTATTATTTGAGTTTGGACTGTCCTGTGCAAGGCAAATCCTTTGTTATATGCGCATACAATTGTTAATAATATTTATTTATTATATTCCGATTTTTCGGTTCGGTTATTCCAATTTTAAAATGTACATTTAGGACTTCACATAATATTAAAGAGTGAAACAAACAAAAATTGCGCTTGCAACAAATTTGTATTGTTTTCAGCTTAAGCGGAGGCCATTGTACTGTGAACCAAATGTTATAGAATTTATTTTGGAAAGAAGTTATCATAAGAAACATAATTCTGGCTAAAATTCTCTTCTTGACAAATTCAAATAAAATGTATACGTTAGGAAAATCTTTTGTTTCGTATGTACATAAAATTTTGTATATAAATTATACAATACTTTTCAAAAACTGTTATATAATTAATTTTTGATATTCCGATTTTTTGATCCTCAATTTGAACAAATTTGTTTTACTTTTACGTTAAGCCAAGACCTTTGCGATATGAAAAAAAATGTTATAAAATTTTTATAGAAAACAAAAAAAAATTAAAAAGAATTCTGGGTTAATTTCTGTTGATTACTTTTTCAAATTTTTATTAATTGAATGCTGTCCTCTGCAATTCAATTTATTTTATGCTCATTTCGTTGTTAATAATAAATATATATATTTTTTAATATAATGTTAATATTAATTTGATGTTTTTTATTTATTTTATTCCGTTTGGAATTATTTCGATGTATCTCTCTGCACATTTTATATAAAAAGACTGAAATAAACAACAAAAACAAACGCTTTGTGTGGGGAACAAAAAGTGTACAGAATTTATATATTTTATTTGCCCAGCGCTTCGCAGCTTTAAATCAAAGTGGAGCTTAAGGGGTTTCCCTCTGTAATATTTGCACAAAGCACATCGATGGGGCAGCAAATTCCTGCGTCAATATTTTTTTGGTGCAGTACTTGACATTGCCCGATAACGAGTCATGACGATTTGCAAATGATGCCATTCATTTTCGGCCAAGTCAACTGTGAGGCGCGCCTGTTGTCAACACTCCCACTGCACGCGACTATTGTTTATGAAATATGTATGCATGTACTATAAAAGACGATGAAAAAGCGCTTCTCATTATTCAACTTAATGCTCTCTCTTTTTTACAGACAAGCGGATTGTGGCCGCTAAAAAGCTCGCTCTTACGCTCTTTCTCTTACGCTGTTACCGCTGTTAAAATGTCGTCCACATTGCTGTTAATCAAACTGGAGGTAGGTCGAAAACGGATTGAACCAATGATTAAAAACCCTATAAAAACGAAAGTTAATTACTATATAAAGCATGTCAATATATAACAAATGATGATGCAGGATATATATATTTAAAGATTTTTTATGAGTAGAATGGATATTAGATATTCGATACAAGGCCTCTTTTAGTAATTAGAATAGTAATTAGAATATTTAAAATAATGAAAGAATATTTTTCACCTTTGTATTTATATATTAAAAATTAAATTTTTACTGCTAGAAGGACAAAATATCCTTGACTTTTATTAATATTATTGTTAGTACCATTATAGTTATGTGTAAAATTATTATTATTGAAAATGTGTAAACAGGGTATAATCGTTTTGTGGAAGTGTATGTAACAGGCAGAAGGTAGCATCTCCGACCTCATAAAGTATATATATTCTTGATCAGCATCACGAGCCGTGTTGATTTAGTCCTGTCCCCCAGTCTGTCCGAAACTACAAAAGTTAGAAAGCTGATCTTGGACATATTTAGTTCGTATATACCATACGCAGATCAAGTTTATTTCAATTGATCGATAATTCTTTCCATTTTCTTATTATCGATATTTATCTTTTTTTTACCCATTTTTATGCCCATTTTTTCATAAATATAGAAGCTAGCACCATTTGTTTCAATATATAAACGTTAAACATACGTAGATTTCGAATTTGTCGTGTTTTGGAAACTATCGATAAAAACAACAACAACAAAAACCGCAAATCAAGTACTACAGATTTGCGAATTGGTCTATATATTTATTTCCATGTTCTAAGTAAGTCTTGAATTTTATAACGATCATATATTTAGGTCAGAAGTAAATCAAGAATTTAATTAATTGATTGTAAAGGCAGATCGCAGGGTTCAGGGTATCTCCTAGTCGGGCGGTCCCGTCTAGAGCCACTTGTATATTATTTCTATTATTACGTTATAGGAGACATCATAGTCGACAAAAATATTTTCACGAAAACAAAATGATAAGTTTTTGAATTCAAATTTTAATTATATATGCAGAACATAAGGAAATTTTTTTTCATTAACATATATTGACACTGGAAACTTAAAAATAATAATAAATAATTCTTTAACAAATTCAACAATTAATTTTTATGGGACAACAAACAAAAAAACATACAAGTAAAATAAACTAAAGAAACTGGTTGTGACTTAATAAAATGTATATGTAAGTAAAAATTATATAGTATACGTAGGCATAAAAATACTTTTTAAGACGCTTTAGAACTAGTCCACTAGTCCATTTTTAAGGATCTTTAAGGAATATCTTGTGTAGTGTTTAAATATTAACTTAAGTTTTTTTTGTAAAGAATTGATTTTCTTTTGTGCAATCTCCATGCACTAAATACAGCTATTTAATTTAAACTGGCCCCGCGTTCTAGTAGTTGTAACTATCGAGTAACCACTGTATAACCAAGTGTATTTCCGAGTTAAAATCGTTTGATGGATTAAAGCCCAAACACCGCCGCAGACGCTCCAGAGCTCAAGTGACCTTAATTGAAAACAGAATTCAAGAAATACACCTGAGCTACCACGGCGCCAGCTGCAGGTGAGTCAATAAAATGGCCATCAACATTTAATGCTGCTCGAATATCCGCTCAACAACAATGCGAATAACTGAAAACAGAAAAGTGGCCAGCACCCCTGGCCAAAAGCCCGAGCGATACAAAACTCGGCGAAGCACTGAGCCAAACCAAATGGTGGCTAAAAACTTTGTACAAATTATCAACAGTTAAACAGTTTGCAACTGGGGCGACATTTTCAAGTGGCGACCCAAAAATAAAAAAGGGACAAAATACTGTCCAACTTTTATTCGGTGTTCCTTTATTTCGCCGATTCGACTGTTATTATTATTTGCATTGCAAACCGCAGTTCCTATTCCCAGAATCCGCTCATAACAATTTCACCCTTTTGTAAAGTTTAAAAGTGGCACATTTAAATTTTTAACTTGTTTTCCCCAAACACTTTTCAGCACTTTACCATAAATATATATACACACACACACACACACATATATATATATATATATATATATATATATATATATATATATATATATATATATATATATATATATATATATATATATAATATATATATATATTTATTTATTTATTTGTTAGGACCAGGAAATGAGATGAATGAAGAGAGAGTATTGCATTGGGCCGATGAGTAGTTGGTTAACAGAGTTTACAGCAGAAAAATATTTGTGCGAGGGAGTTTAATTGGAACACATAAAGTACATATACTTTGTTCAGCATCAACAGCTTATTTAATATATCCATGTCCGTCTGTCTGTTTGCTTAGTCCTCATTAAGCTCAACTTTTTGTTTTGAATGACTCCGATTTCTAAAGATTTATTCAAAGATTTCAATTAGGTTTTATTAAATGTGGTTGAATACAATCTGTAGAGTTTTTACACTCGTTCACGAGTTGAAAAGAGTGTATTAGTTTTCTTCAATGTCCGTCTGTCCGTATGAACTCAATTTTTTGTTCGCCCTTATTGAAGTTAGAGACTTGAAACTTGAGAAGTGTCAAAATTTATCTATTTAAATATCTTCCTTAGTTCCTCATATCTTTTTTTCAGACAGATTACTGTATATGCCCAACAGGGGCGTGGCAAATCAGTAAAATCGATATATCTCCTTCAGTTTTAAAGCTAGATTCAACAAAATTTTAAAGTGAATTCTGATTACTGATAGAGATAAGATACTATGAGAAAATATAAATTTTGTAATTGGATTGGTCTTTAAATTTTTTTCTCAAAAGTAACAAAAAAACTGCATTTAATTAGGTACCAAAAGGTTAAGTATATAGTCTGGCATTCTCGACCAGAACAAACTTATAAACTTATAAATATCCATGAATCAAAAAATGTCTGACCAATTTTCGTAAAGACTTTGCAGTTTTTTTTAGTGTTTAGTATGATTATAAATAAATTATTATTTATATGTGCAAATTGGCAACTCATTAAAAAATATAAAAAAAACATCACTTGCATAAATATCTAAATCGTTTTAAATATTTAAGAAATTTACTATAAAATACTAATTATAGTATTAATATTGAAACAAATAAAAAAATTAAAGCTATAAAGCTATAAAGGCTATAACCGTTGTTCACACCAATTGGGCTGAGGGAGTATTAGGAAAAGCAGTAAATATTTTTCTAAATAATAAAAACAACATCAGTTCACATGTTTTTCGTTTGTTGATTTATTAAGCTTGTACACATATTGCACGCAGGTTTCAATTACGTATTACAAGCGTGCGTTTCGGTTTTTCTTTGAATTTAATTGGCTTAAGAGAATTTTGGAAAAGATAAACAAATATGGTCAATAAATATTTTTGCTAGCTGGGTTCTGTGCGGCAAACGCATTAACACATATAATTAGCTATGTATTCGTATGTATGTCATTTCAACTGGGTCTCAACATTTAAGTCTGTTACAATTCCAATTTTCGAATTTAAAACAAGTAATCTTTTCTGATTGTGTGCAAAATTATTGTGGCTTAAGAAGTATGTACATTGGACATGTATATATAAAAAATATATATGTATATAATATATTTAAAATTAAGCAAGCGAAATATTTAACGTGACATCAGTTTTCATAATGTTATATCAAAGCAGTCTACGTTTGAGTTGGCATGAAATCATTTTCTAGAGTTTTCACATCATCTTAAAGCTCGATTCAATAACAGAATTTACAGAATATTTCTTAAAAGATGCCACTATAACTAACAATATCTTTTGCTCAACAGGAACCAAGTGTAATCATTTATTTTTGTCTTTTTAAACTCTATAATAAATTTGGCAATATTTCCAATTCGTTTTCGATATTATTAAATGTTCGTAAATTTATATTTTTATATTTTGGTGTAAAAAGTTTTTGTTTTTCAATTTTTCAATTTAGTCAACTTATCAGCAATGTCTTCGTTACAGTTATTAATTTATATCAAACGCACATTAAGTTTTTAATGCTTTAGTCGGTCTTTCATTGTTTATGCAAAATTATTAACAAATCACAGTAAAAGCAACAATGCTAAAAATGGTCGTAATGCATATCATATTGAATATGCTGTGAAGATTATTTATTACATACTTATTCGGTTATTATGGCTTGGGTTTAGATGCAATACATCTGTAACTGTTGCTGAAATAATAATTAAATAAAAAAAAAAAATATGATGAGCACAAAAAATCAATAATAAAATGATGTACATATGATAACAGATTATTTTTCAAGATTCGTATGCATAAATACATAATGTAATTAATTATTTAAAAATTCAGCAGATGAAATAGTAGTGAAAGCAATGGGAATGTTTATAATTCAAAATAGTTAAATTTATATAGATAACACTTAATTCATAAAAAATAACACAGGAAAACATGAATGAATGGATTCAGAAGTGTTAGTTATATACTCATTTGCATATAATGTATATGTATAAATTATTAACACAATAAATGAATGGAAGGGGCAATCGGAGCACATATAATGATGGAATGAAAAGTCGTGCTCAAATCTTAAAGGTTATACCAAGTACAAAAGATCATGATGATGTTGTATTTTTACAAATATCGTGGTTTATACCATGACGATCTTGACACTTCTAATAGATTATACAATTCATCCACAAATAAACATTAATATTCGATTTTACTATAATCGTGCTCTCATAAACACAGTAACAGTTACAATTCGATTCACACGTGACAGATATTAGCACCAATAATCGTAAGATACAGGATATATCAAATTTAATAGCGTAAACATACGATATAAAAGGTATCTTGGTAAGTCAGCTAATTAAACATAATTCAGTTACCGTAACTGTTGTTTAGCTTTAAATATTTTTTAAATTCAAATATTTTACAAATATTTAGAGAAATATCTGCACACGTGTAAACTCCACTTTAAAGTTATAAATAGTTACAGTTAATCATTATAATTATACCTGGAGGTTGGTTATTTACACATTTAGATGGTAGGCTTTAAAAGTAGCGCTCAAAAAATATACACACATATACACATACACACAATTAGATGTACAGAATAGGATAACATCAGTTTTTGGGTAGATCTCCACTAGAATCCTCCATCTGTCGCCGATGGCGGTGGAGCAATCAGCTGACTGCGATAAAGCGCGGCTTGGCCGCATTCTCTTCCGGTTTGCTGGCATTGTTCTCAGTTGTTTGAAGCTCAATTTCGCTGAGCAGTGCCCAGTTTTCGCTATCACTGTGCACGTGGAGCCGCAGCTCTTTGATGGCACCAATCTTGGGATCGAGCAGGCCCTCGGCCACGCCCAGTCCATCAAAGGCACCCACCACCAGGTAACCATCCGTTGTAGTATTGTACGTACTCCAAACAGATGAATTCTCGCTGAGGCTGTCGGCCGGCAGCAGCTCCACGGTGGTGTTGTAGAAACGGTCTGACGGATGCTCCGAGTTGCCGCTTCGGAACAAATAGCGACGGAGCAGCGTTGGCTGGTCGAAGATAAACTGCACCAAATCACCAGGCTGCGGCAGCAGACCCCAAAAATATGTTTCGCCGCGATAGGCGCGCTTCAGCAAGTAGTTTTTGTATGGAGCTATATTCGACTTGACGAGCGCTGGAGGATTGTGTGTGTGTGCAAAGTAGGCGGGCACCTTGCCACCGAATTGTTTATCCTTCAGCTTTTGAACTTTGCCCTTAAGCGAGGAGCTGGTACCGATGTGCTGGAAAAGGGATTTTCGAAAGTGCTGCCAATATCTGGCCTTTTCCAAATTACAATGCTTCTGATCTTTGTCGGTGCGACACACTTTTGACTCAATGAAGTAGGTAAGCAGCCAGTCGACAGGCTTATCGTTGTAGAACATTTGAAAATATGTGATCAGATAAGGCAGCTCAGCGCTCTTGAACATTTTGCCAATAAAGCCAAGTTGACAAAAGTCTAAAACAAACCAGGCAGGCTGATCCGGCTTGGTCAAAGCGCTCTTGATAAGTGCAAACTTCTTCATGGTGGTTATAAAATGCCGCTTGGTTAAAATATCATCCTCCAGCTGCACATAGAAGGTGCCTTTCGAGTGCGCATAGGCCATTAGATAGGCAAAGTCTAGATTCTGTTTGCTGCGCCATTTTACACGCTCCAATGGATCATTCAGAGTAATGCGCAATCGCTCAAAGTTTGGATAGTAGCTAGGCGCTGGCGCTATGATGTCGATGAGTCCGCTCTCCAAATACGCCTCGAAAGTTGTCTCGATTTGCTTGGCTATCAATTGGACAGCATCGAAATCAGTTTCGCCAATGTATACAATGATGAGCGTCTCATTTTGCTCCTCCTCGTTCATGTTCTCAATTAGATTGTGCAGCGTGCCAAGCAGATAAGATTGCTTCTCCCGTCGTACTGTTGGCACGCCCAGCACAATGCTCACATCCGAGCGTCCTTTGCTCTGCAGATAGGCGGGACGCAATGAGCCAGCATCGTCCAGCAGATGTGGCAGAAAGTGATAGGCATTTGGCAGCCGTATATTCTGCACGGGCACATAACCACGTGTCGATCCAGAGACGCCCGATCGCGACACATGCGATGCGTTGCGCAGCAACTGACGTGCCTCGGGACTGAGTGCGTCCAGCAAATTAGCCACCGGCTGTGGCGGTGGACTCACATTGGTCACATTACTGCCATTGTTGTACTGCAGCTGGCCCAGATACTGTGACAGCAGTGAGACGTCCTCCTGGCGCGCACGATACGTGGACTCCAGGTACTGCAGTCGCATGTGACACTCGGCCAGGCGTTGCGTCAGCGACTGTTCGGTGGATAGTTCTGGACCCAATACCATCAATATCACAACGCATGGCACCAGTATTAGCACCGTGGCAATCAACATGCAATTCCGTTGACGAATCTTGAACATATTGATGTCTTGCTACGTTTAACGTTTAGACTGCACAAAAAAAAATGGGTGGGAAAAATAAGTTATTCAGAATACAAGCTAGTTATGAAAGATAACATACCTAATTTCATTGTTGCCTTGTTAAACACGGCGCAGAAACAATTTTAGGCCATTTATGTCGCAACGAGCGCTGAACTTTATATTGTCTGCAATCGAAAGAGGCAAATATAACATGTTCCATTTACTTAAGATAACAACTAATGGACTAATCAAACTAGACTTGATAGGAGACAACACTGAGTCACGTTCTTCATTAAGTTATATTTTTTTTTAAATTGATGCATTTTATTATGTAAGACTAGAGTTTCGTTGACTTGGCTTTAAACAAGTATCGGGCATTACCATTTAAAATACAGCTGTTGGGCTTTGTTGTGCAATTTGTCGCCTTAATTGAACTGTTGGCTGTTGTCTCAGTAGTAAACATTTTCACTTCACGTTTCTATGACTAATGCAGGCGGTAATACAAGTGGATTGCACACCCCATTTTAGCCAGTTTGGGGGGTTGGGTGGCAAAGGTCGAAACGTTTAACAAGTCTGGCAATTCTTGCTGTTGTTGTTGTTGTCAGCCGTGAACGTCGTTGTTAACGTCTTTTGTGTGGCAGCTGTCGCAATTCTCGCCATATGACCTGTAAAAACAACAATAGTTATATAATATATATTGCTGCATCTAATAGTCTATAATATGTTTATGTTTGCATGTGTGTGTGTGTGTGTGTGCAAAGAAAATGTGTTCACATGGCCAAGCGCCAAATGCTTTGTATTTGTTCCTACTGCTGTTGTTTTTTATTATTATTGTCTGGGCGCCCGTTCGATCGTCGGTGGGTTGTGCGAACGCTAAAATAGAGACGAAAAACGTGTAAGTAAATAAGCTAATTTTCGTTAATGAGCTAAAACGCCCTTTGCACACACACTTGCCCAGATGTAGTCTGGTTCCTAAACTAAACACTTACGGAAATCTAACGTTTATTTTATAGTTAAATGCAAAGTTAAAACCATTTAGACTGTAAAAATTAAAGTAAATGGAATTCGTCAAGCATTTGTGCATTTTTTACTTGAGCTAAAAGCTGAAGCTTATTTTCATGAAACTTGAGGATTTACTCATTTTTTTTACAATTAGAAATTTAGCAAGTCTTTATCCGGAGTGAGATTTTGTTTCACGTTTAAAAATAAAAGAATTAAGTTATAAGTTAATGTTTCAAAACTGCGCAAAATAAGACTCGAATGTTTTTTCTTAACAGGTATCGTAATCATTATGGGACAATATTAATTATTTTGGAATAAAAATAATTATAGTTATAATAAAAAATTCAACAAGGCATGATAAATTTTTAATAACAGTGTTAAAAAATAGAACTTAAATAGAGCATAGAACTCATAAAATTGTTAATTGTTAATTGGTTTGGATACAATTTTGACAAAATCATATAAAATAGTTCGGTTAATAATCTACAACATCCTTTACTTTAAATAATAATAATAATTTAAGCAAAAAATAATGTTTTTAGGAATGGTTTAAATACCTATAAAGGAAAAATACCGTATGTATTAAGTTACGTTATTTTAGAAAAACGTTATTTTAATTTTTTCAAATTATTTCCCAATTGTTGTCATCAATGCTAATAGATTTTATAGGTTCAGTCATTATTTATAATTATAATGAATTTGATCTGAGTTAAAATAATATAAGTTAAAAATTAAAATATCACCTATAAGTTAAACTCGAAAATATAGACAGTTATTCAAAAGAGCAAATGAGTATAATTATTTTGTACACGCCATTTCTAGATGGGTGCTGTTTTTTTTTTAACAATATTAGGCTTGATAAAAAAAAAAGATGGTGTGAGAATGTAAATCACGCCTCGAGTTGCTTAATATATTACTGATAATTCTAATTGCACAGTACGTGTGAGCATTAACAGTTCTGTCACCTATTTGAGAAATAGGCAGCAACAATAACCATACGGCGGTGAGCAAACATAAATAAATAAACAACATTAGCAACAGTGCCCAGTGGGAACCACCCACACACACACGCACACACACACACACACACACGCACTCACAACAACAGAAACACACAAACAGCACCCGCAAGCCCCTCTTCGTACTTACTGCACGTAATGTTTAGTTAATTGCGGTTTCACAAATAACGTGCAATCAGGGCTCGATTTACGCAACTTTAGTAAACGACACGCCAAGTGCGCTAATAGGAACTGATTGTTGAGTGAAGAAACCAAACGCAGAAGCAATTGTGTAAATTTGTTTGATTTTTTGGGTGGTGTCTTCGTCGTTTTGCCAAATTTTTTGCCATACGCTTTGCAAATTTACACGCACTAAATGAACAATTGGCTACATTTTCGTTGCATTTGGACAGTTAGTTTGTTATGTAAATGCGCTTGGAAATGGTTGCAACACTCGCGTTATTTAACGCATTAATTGAAAATATTAACAAAACTGCTCCAAGTTGAAAACAACAACAATAAAAGCAACATTTAATTGTATGTGTTGGTAAGCACTACATTTAACCGAGCAGTGCTGTACAAAGCATGCAGAACTAGTTGATGTGAACTAACGATTATAGCTCCATGTAATGATTCTGTTAAGTACAGTGATTTGGAACTAGTACACAGCTGGTAAATTCAAATTTAACCATAAATTATCAATATTCCTCATACGATTTGAACTCAATGAACTTTAATATTTAACATGATAATCATAAAAATAGTACACACGTACACACAATACATATTCATTTGCCTTTGCAGCAAAAAAGTACTCGCTGTAAATAACAGTATGTTAACTCAAAGGGCTGTCAAAATCATATGGGTTTGTTCTACAAAAAAAAAGGTTTAAAAAAAGAAGGAAATGTATTTAACCTTGCTGAATGGCACCGGCTTTGTTTTTGACGTGGACGGTAAGCTAGATATATGGTGTAGTTTATGGTGTTAATCGGAATTCCATTAGATTACATGGAACTGCGCACAAAACACCGCATAATGGGCGCTCTCGTGGGTACGGCCAACACCAAAGGCTGGAGCTCGAGTGAAGCAGGTGAGTGAGGGGCGGAGGAGAGGCCGCACTCCCGCTCGGATCGATGATAGTTATTCAGCATCGTTAACCTTGCAGCTCTGCCCTTGGAGCTGACGAAGTGCGAGACGCAGTTGCTCATCGAAGAGGGCATCGCCCTGCTAATCAGCAAAGCCGCAGCCCTAACAAAATCTCCAACTGAGGAAATGCAGCGAGCGCATAAAATGCAAGTGGAGTCCCGTTTAATGGCACAGGCCGAGGCGTTAAAGGCAGAAAAACTACGCGAAACCAAACGCCATGTGGATAAAATCTTAAGCGGCAAACGCAATAAGTTGATAAAACAAGGGAAAGCCACGGAGGGTAGGTGCACGTAGAACTAAGAGTAGATATAATAACAAATTAGGAGAAACAAATTATTTATTGTTATAAGGAGAAATTGCCCAGAATCAATGTTATTTCTATACCTTGAACCCATTGAAAACGGCTTTAATGGTTTTGTGCATACCTTTGCACATATAGAACACATTAACATATAGAAGAAAAAACTTCCGCTCACATAAAGAATATTAATTCCAAAGAAGCCATGTCTATACGTCTGTATGAACGTAGCGATCTCGGACACCAAAAATTCTAGACCTCTAAATTTTTTGACAATACATTTTGGTATGCTATACGCAGACGAATTTTTTTCGATCTGTAGTATATCGCCGAGAATATAAAAGCTATATGCACTAAACTCGTTAAGTATATATATGTATATATATTGTACCTCAATCACCTTATAATTTGAAAAAAAAGAAACGCAATTGAAAATTTGTGCGTTCATTTGTGGGCTCCATGTCTTGAAAATAATTCATAAATTATAATGATGGGAGGCAAAGCGCAGCCGTTGAGTAAGATGCGCAGTTTACGGCGTGTGCTTGTGTATGATTTTGATTTCCTAATCGGGAACTGCCGACTAGAGCAGTCTTACTTGTTTTATTGTTAATCTTGCCACATTTATCTTTGTGTGCACATAATTTTAGGGCTTGTATCCTAGTCGGGCACTCCCGACTGTAGCATTCCGACTTGTTTATCTAATATAAACTTCTCTCTCACGACAGCTGCTGCACTGACAGCTAACGATGTGATTGATGAAATCGCCAATAATTTTGAATTCGATCGTCAGAACGCCCTCGTGGAACTGCCCTGTGCGCATATGCAAAATCACAGTGGGTACAAATCCAGAGAGCCTATATATTAGCATCCCAATCTAACTTTGCATTTTGCAGCCGCTGAGCTATGTACTGATCCGGTTTGTGACACAAGCTCGCTCAAGTACCGGGTGTTCTATGATCTTTGGAAGCGTGGCAAGTTTGTTACATGCGGCGATGCGTTTGGCGCCGATTTCCTGGTCTACCCCGGTGATCCGTCACTCTATCACGCCTCACACATTGTTATTATACAATCAACGCCCACTATACGACCCTTGGAGTTAATTTCCAAGGTGCGCTTATCGGTCATTGTGAACAAGAACTGCGTGTTCGCCTATGAGGAAATTTCTGGCAATAGAATCGTTTACCAAACGGTTGCCTGGTGCAATCCGAGCAAGTAGTTGCAGGTGAGTGAGATCTGTCCATACATTAGATCCCTGTATCAACTACTTCACACACATTCAGATCCAAATATTTCGCCGGTTTATGTTTTTAATTGCTTGATAATAAGAAATAAATAATTATATCTTCGAAATAAGATGTTATTCTAAGAAAAAAAAACTATTTGCTTTAGATGCTAAAAGGGAAAGTGTGATATAAACATGACTGCAATTCCTAAAAAAATAGTTTTCCATAAAATATAATTAATGTTATATATATGAAAATATTTTTTTATTTTATTTTGTTCGATTTATATTTGAGTACATATCTTTTATAATGTCTTGGAGAATGGTTTGGTTCGGATTTATGTCATGCAAAAGACAAAATATATACTTTGGTTACGCTGAATTTTTGGGTAGCTGAAACTGGTTCGGTTCAAATCCGGTTTGCAACCTTGGTTATAAATTTATTATTATTCTTGATTAATGTTATTTTCAATCTTCTAAAACAGTTATTGATTAGCACATTGTGTTTTCAAGGTTTTAAACCGAACCAGTTGCCCAACAAGTCAGCCTATAAGCATTTATAGTGGGTGACCTCAGAACTTGCTAAAAGATATTCTCCCTCCTAATTAAAAATGAGTAACGAATAAGGGAAAGTGATTATTTTCCTATACATAATAAATTAAATCTTATCTCGACTATTTGGTTAGGTGGACAAAAATGAATATGTTTGTATATACATGCATGTACATTGAATCTGAATGTTTAATCAATCTTATGATGTTTTTATAGTCTATATATGACTTGATTGATTTTTGTATATCAACATGATATGCACGAATTTATTTTTTTTTTTTTTGTATTTAATATCAGCTCTATAAGTGTTTAGGCACTTAGGCAATTGAAGAATTCCAAAGTGGTTATGTAGCAGCTAGTATTTAAAAATAAGAAGTTAATAGTTTATAAATATTTCCAACTATTAATAATGATAATAATATTTCATATTTCTACTTAAGAGAGGCGTTCGCTTAAAACTTATAAAAATATTTCTCACTTTTACGTATTCAATTTACCTTAGATAATTTTCAATATTTTTGTGCGTATTTCTTAACCAATACTTTGCGAATTTATTGCGAAGTCGTGCTGGCTTTGTCGTCACGGGAACTCAACACGTGCTAAGGTCAATTTGTAAACACGAAATATCGTGTTGCAAAATAGTTTTTTGGTCGTGATTCCTGCACATTGGTCACACTTGGCAGTCTATGTGAATACTGAGCGCAAATCTCTTGTATTTGTAATTTTAGAAGATTTTCAATTTGAGGAAATCGGATACAATAACAGAGAATTGTGTCGCTTTGGACTCTTGCGTGTCTCTTAAAGTATCTCGGCGAGTGTTTTGTCTGTGTGTGCACTCACACTCGCACTCACAGATACACACGCAAAAGTATTGTGTGAAAGCAAAATAATGAAAAGAAACAAACTCTTGGATAGTGTTTGGTCTGCTTTTTGAAAATTTCTTGGAGTACGCGCGCCCGACGCTAACCTCTCTCCTCTCAACTGTGTCAAACCTCTCCGTTTGTATCTCGGCAAATGCAGCAGCAGCGGCAGCAGCAGCAGCAGCAGGAGAGGGAATCTGCTGCCGCTGTCACAGGTTAAAATTTGTATGTGAAAATGAGTTTATTATTGCGACGACATTCAAAACGTGGAGATGCTTTGTTCCGTTGCGGCAAAGTATTCTCAAATAAATTATTTAGTGAATGTTGTTGCCTTTAAAATTGGGTCTATAATTTGGTGTTGTCCCAAACGCTGAAATGAATTCATTCAAATGTGCAAACAAATATACGACACATATACAACATTACTACTACATACATAGTAAAATATATACACACGCTTATATACATACATACGAACAAGCACATATGGATATATGCACGTATCTGTTTGCGTATTCGTTTGAACAAAATTTAGCATGTTTTAATACTGCTTTTCAAGCATTTGGGTTTTTTTTTAAATAGACTTTAAAAACAAGAACAAAAACAATATTCAGGTTGCCTGCACGGGGAGGTGCGACAGAGAGAGGAGCTGGTTGCGAGGCCATGCAATGTCGTGCCGTTCGAATTTCAGTCAGCTAGCCAATTGCACAGTGGTACACGAATGATTTGATTTCAGCCAATATCACATACTTACACTTGATTGTATTTTTTACATGTTTCGGCACACTGTTACGCTCGCACTGTTACGCCGCTGTCGCTCCCCAAGCTTCTCTCACCACCTTAGCCCACCCAACGCCTCTCGCTCAGCGTTGCCAGCTATGAAATACGCTCACTGCTTTAATGCTGATTGGACTTTAAAAGCGGCATTAACATTTCTCGTGTCCAGCTGAAGCAGCAGCATCAAAATCAAAACAGAGAAAATTGTAATCTTGCGTCGTGGGGTTTTTTTCAGCTCTACTCACACGCCGCTCACTTAATTTACTACTTCTCAGAGTATTGGATAGAACCACTAGCCAGAGAGCATGCTTTCTGGTTAGTGATAGAACTCTCCCTGGTATTTCTACTCTCCCCGCTGGCAGCGAATCCAAAACAACACGTTGCTCGTTTCTGCTCTTAAGCGGGACTTGATCTGCATAAAAATAGGGTCGAGCTGTCTCTGGGATGTGTGTCAAAATTAACAGGTGATTGCCTGAAACTGGTGCTCAAAGAGTACACCGAATGCAATCCATGAATGCATGAATTTGTAAGAGCGAACCGGCTTTTTGCAGGATCTATTGACAGGAAGGTGTTAGAACACGAATTTCATAATTAAATAAATATCAGTACTGATCAAATAAGAAGTGTTTTGACATGATCTTAAAAATATTTTATTTACTAGTTTTTTTTTTAATTTTAGAAAAAAATTATATTTTTAAAATTTTACAATACAATATTTTGTTTGCTTACTGAAATGCTCTTTCGTCTACGTTACACTTAAATTTATTTACATCTGGTAACGCTGCTAGTCAACTGTACTTTCAAGAGCGCGCACTGCCAGCCATCTCTCTCACTCTCATGCGCTCACCGCAGCAACAGTGTCACCCACACACATACACACGCACACATAGATACGCCACACTCAACACACACACACAAACACGAAACCACCACCAAAAAGCGGTTCTGCGCGCATGATCAGAAATTTCCTCTGTGTAGAGACTAAAACTCGTCATACGACGCGCCGCGCCGCGCTGGCAGAACGTAATTCGATCGAATACTCAGAGCTCAGTTCGAGTTATTCAACGCTGGCGAGCAGCAGAAAAAGCAGCAGCAAAAAAGAAAACCAAGAGCCAACAGCCACCAGCCGTGAGCGGCGGTCAAGAAGGGAAAGCAAACCGAGTATAAAATAGCAGCCAGCAGATTTTTCTTTGCGCTCCGGTGAGAAGATAATTTCAACATGCATAAAATTGTTCGCTCCGGGAGCGACAGCGTGTAAACAAACAGAATAACAACACAATAGTGAATGAAATTGCAGTTATAAAATAAATTCAGAGTCAAATCCGAAATGCATAGTGTTAACTGTACAAAAGTAAAGACTGAAAAAAAAGAAATACAAATGGAAAATCCCGAACAAAATATGTACATACATATGTACATATGTATATAATATTGCTGCGCGCTATTTTTATTTGATATTCAAAGAACAAAATTTTATTTGTTGCCAGTTCGTGTTAGCTGTGTGTTTTTTCTTCCAAGTTTAAAGTCATGCATTTCCATACGTTCGAATACAGTCCGTTTGTGGGGGGCGGTCGGGCGGACGGCCCACATTTCATATACGAGCTGTAAAACTTGCTCTCTTGTCGTCTCGCTCTCGCGCGCTCCCAGCGTTTGTGAGAGAGGGAGGTGGGGGTGCGCGTGGAGCTCATGCGCCAGTCAGCCCCTGCTCCCGCACTCGCACACACATACACAGTCTGCAACTCATGGAAACTTTTACTCGCGAGAGAGCGAGAGCACATGAGTTGTGTGCTTCTTGTTTGCTTGTCATCTGCTTATGCTCTTTACTCTTTGTTTTTTTTTAGGGGGCAGCGATAAGCAGCGCGCCATTCAGTTGTCGTGAAAGCTCGTGAACGTGGAGGAGTGGAGCGGAGCAGTAGCAGCATCATTTGAAGCTGCCATTTAGATGAAATTTCTTGTCATAACGCTGAAAGAATAACAGCCTCGTCGTGTTGGCTACAAATAGCAATCAATACAACTACAACGCTGGAGAACAACTGTTGGATTTGGACGCGACAGCCCTGATGTCGTTGCCAATGAATTCGCTGTACTCGCTCACCTGGGGCGACTATGGCACGTCCCTGGTATCGGCTATACAATTGTTGCGCTGCCATGGCGACCTCGTCGACTGCACGCTGGCAGCCGGCGGACGCAGTTTCCCAGCCCACAAAATCGTGCTATGTGCGGCTTCTCCGTTTCTGCTGGACTTGCTAAAGGTGAGTGCGATATAAGGGGAGAGCTTTTATTTTATTTTTGTACAAACATAACCTCAACAACGTCTTGCTGGCATGTGTTTCTACGCGTACAGTTTGTAAACAGAGAAATCAACGAACGTCGCCAAATGGGTTAATATGTGTTTATACGTGCGAGTGTGTGTGCTTTTTGACTCCCGAGCGCACGTGTGCTTGTAATTGTGTGTGTGTGTGTGTGTGTGTGCAATTGAAGACGTGTGCACTCCCGCTCTGCTCCTGGCTTAAACACGCTTGGCGCTCTGCTCAGCAGCAGCAACGTCTCCTACTTTCTCGTTATTTTATTTGCCAGAGATTTGCGTGTCAATTGAGTTGAATGAGTTGCGCACTCTTTTTCGGCAACAACGCTGACGTTGTCATATTGTCGCCTTGCCTCCCCACCCAAACGCTGGGCACGGTGTTGCTTATCAACTTGTTTGTTATAAAAAAAATGTATAAGCTTTTATGAGAGCGAGAGAGTGAGAGAGCGAGAGTGCGAGAGTGAGCGCATCTTTTATAGGGGGGCAAGCGAGGGGGAGCAAAGTTGCGCCAACTTTCAAATCAAGTGTGTTAGAGCGAGCGCAAACGAGAGCGCCAAGCAACGGGGCTGTCTGACTGGCTCTTGCTTGCTAGCTACTTTTGTTGCTGCTTCTGCTGTTGTTGTTGTTGGGTGCACACGAGCGCGACCTCTTTTTGCTTATGCGAACGAATGTAAGTGTGTGTGTTAATGTACAGTTGATATTGGCTATGGGGGCATAAAGAAAGGGAAGCAGTCGCATACACATATAATAACATAAAATAAAATAAAAGCGATAAACATGTTCTTTTAATTATTAAAATTTTGTTCCCAGTTATGAACACATTTATCTTGTTTTGCTATCGCATTGCGATTGTCATATTCATGCTCCACTGTACAATGTACACAACTCATATCAAAATGATATACCAACACAACCAGATGCATGTATACATATCGACTTATATACAACTCATTTGCCTTTTGATTTGGTGTTATTTCTGTGCCGTACTGTACCTATTTTCAGTATTTCATTGCTTTTGCAATGAAATTTTTCATTTAACTATATTATTTATTTTGAATATGTATGTGTACTGAACTAAGAACTTGCGCTATAGATCAGCACCAATCAGATATTCACTGTTATTTGTTGTTATTGTCTCGGCGTTCACATTTCAAATAACCAAAACAGAGCGCAGAGTGTAGAACACCTGACTCTGGCATCAGACCTTCATACGTTCGCTCCCCCATTCAAAAAGTAAACAGAGCGTAATTTTTTAAAACGTCGCTCAGAGTCGGTCGCGGGAAATGTCAAAAATTGGTTTTTATATGTGAACTCTGCAAGAGTCGCAGTGCCACAAGATGTACTCATGTACATATACTGATCTCGTTACACTCACACACACACGCCAAACCCGTAGACAATGCTCTTTGTTGCTCCCGCTCCCTCGCAAAGTGCAACCAGTGAAAAGCAACCACTCTGAAAAAATCGATGAGCGTCAGCAATGGCGAGCAGCAGAAACAGCAGCGGCAGCAGCAGCAGCAGCCTCAGCCGCGTCAGCAGAGGTAGTAGGTAAGCTGAAGGGAGTGTAGAGTTCAAAGAGCGTGCGGTACGCGGCCTTTCTGTGGGTTTGAGTGCGACGGAGCGCAGCTAGCGCTGGATGACATTTAAAGAGATTGGGTGAGAGGCGCTGGCAGCGCGACGGTAAACTGTCGCTCACCGCTTTAAGCGGGCCTCTGAATGCCGCAGACATTTTACTTGCCCGCTAATTAAATCCGTGGCCATGTGAGCGTGTGAGCGAGCGGGGTGCTCTTTCTTGAGCAGCGCGGCAAAGCAGTCGTCGGCTCTGTCAGCATCTCCAATCCTGCTGCAGAAATGCAGAGCGCGCACAACCAAAAGCCGGTTTATTCTGATGAGAGTATGCGTCTGGCTCTGTGTGCGTTTGTGTGTGTTTGTGTTTGTGCGTGTGCGTGTGCGAGTACGTGTGTGTTCGAATTCGTACATAAGTATGTGTGAGTTTGTCGACTATTTATCCGTTTGTTTTGATGGTCTCTGTTGATGGCCAATTCTTTTGTCTCTGTTTTGAAACCAACACAGCAGCAGCATTCAGTGAGCGCGCGCGCTCCTCAGCCGGCAAGTGGATTTGAAGCGCCAAATACAACGGTATTTTGCAAGCGAAATCTAAAATCCACCAGAAATTGCCAACATTGCGAACTTACAGAAGTTGGAACAATGTTTCTTCTTTTGATGTCAGAAAATTACATGGCAATTTTTAAGATATTAATTGGGCATTTTTTTGTACAGTATAATTTGCTCTGTTGTGCCTAGATAATTATAAAATATATGTATACAAATAATTAACTGGCGCATCCACGCGTCACAATTTTTATTTGTATGTTGGTGCTCATTTTTATTTAATATGTGTTAAATTAAGTTATAAAAACACAAAAAAAAAAGTTTTCCAAAAACTTATACAGCCAAAAAAAAAAATTAAATATTTTGAGCCTGAAAACCGAGTGACGCAAAACTAAGAAACCCAATATATTTTCTTTAGTCTCAAATTGAAATTGTACACGACATTCTATCAAATCTAACAATTCGCCAGCAATTATTTCGTTTTATATGCAATAGGTTTTCTATAAATTTAAGGTGTGCTTATAGTAAAGGCCATTTAATCACAGCAAGTTTGCAAGATACGAGGAACGTTTTGAGTCATTATATAGCATAAACAAACAACGGAATTTATTCCCAAGCGTATGTTAGCCTTCTATTATTAATTTTTATATTAATTCCCTTATCATTATTTAATATTTCGCGCAGTGAAAAGAGTATATTGGTTACGTGCAATGTATGTTTTGTAGTCCGCCAGCTAGCAAATTTGGATTATGTTTGAAATTTGGAATATATGTTCCATCTTAGTTATAGTGTGTTTGGCTAAAATCGACAGACAGACGTTAAGATCGCACAAAAAATGTTTTTGATTCAGACCAAATACGTCTTTGTTTTGTCTGACTAAAACACGTTTTTCCAATTCCTTTACATTGTATATTGTTTTTACTATTCCCTCACAGCAAATTATTATTTTTTTATTTATTACATTTCTGTACGTGTATTTTATATAATAAATAAAATGTTGTTTCTTTTTATCACGCTTAGAACACGCCATGCAAACATCCAGTCGTGATGTTGGCTGGCGTCAATGCAAACGATTTGGAGGCATTGCTGGAGTTTGTCTATCGGGGCGAAGTTAGCGTCGATCATGCGCAGCTGCCATCGCTGCTGCAGGCGGCGCAATGCCTCAATATTCAGGGCCTGGCACCGCAAACCGTAACCAAGGATGACTACACTACGCACTCGATACAACTACAGCATATGATACCACAGCACCATGACCAGGACCAATTGATAGCGACCATTGCGACGGCACCTCAGCAAACTGTGCACGCACAGGTTGTGGAGGATATACACCATCAAGGACAGATACTGCAGGCCACTACCCAGACCAATGCCGCCGGACACCAGCAAACGATTGTGACAGCAGACGCATCCAAACACGATCAGGCAGTGATACAGAGTTTCTTGCCCGCACGCAAACGCAAGCCACGCGTCAAGAAAATGTCACGTAAGTGCCACAAAAAAGAATACAAAAAAATATATAAATAATAAAATATTCGTTTTCATAAACAGCAACTGCACCGAAGATAACCAAAATTGAAGGAATGGACACGATTATGGGCACACCGACATCCTCCCACGTAGCCGGACAGCAACAGCAGCAGGTGGTGCAGCAGCAGCAGGTGCTGGATGAAAATGGCGCCGAAACACAGCTGTTAACAAGCACACCGATCATCAAGAGCGAAGGGCAAAAGGTCGAGACAATTGTCACCATGGACCCTAACAATATGATACCCGTCACATCGGCGAATGCGGCAACCGGCGAAATAACAACTGCTTCTGGAACGACTGTAACGCCCGGCGCGAGCGGCAGCACTGCTACGCCCAAGGCCAAACGAACCAAGCATCCGCCTGGCACAGAAAGTAAGTAATTTGCTCGAGCGTTTGTCCGAGTTTAACTTATTGTTTGTTGTCCATGCAGAACCACGGTCACGATCCCAATCTGAACAACCTGCTACTTGCCCCATTTGCTATGCCGTCATACGTCAATCGCGCAATTTGCGTCGCCATCTCGAGCTGCGGCACTTTGCCAAGCCGGGCATCAAAAAGGAGAAGAAAAGTAAGTCCGGTAATGATAGCACCCTAGACACCACCAGTGAGCTCAATAACACAAGCGTGGGCGACACCAGCGTCACAGCGGGATCAGCGACAGGCTCAGCAACGGAAACGCCAGTTCGTGGCGGTGTCACCCACCTACCACGGGTCGTAGCCACGGGCACGCCAAATAGTAACACTATTATGGCCAGTACTGTGCTGCCACAGCAGCAACTGCAGCAGCAGCAACAGCAGCAGCATCACCAAACGACGCAACAACAGCAACAGCAGCAGCAACAGCAACAACACTTGAACACATCAACACTTAGCAGCACGGGTGGTGGTCAAACGCATCTCATGGGCGTCAGTATCAAGCATGAGGGCGGCGGCAGCAGCAGCAGCGGCGCTGCTGCGCAGCAACAGCAGGGCATGCAAAATGTTATACACATTGTGGGTGATCAAGTGTTCATGCCACAGCAGCAGCAGCCCCAATAAAAACGAAGCCGCCGCCCAATGCCGCCCGCCTAATCATTCCACGTTAACACCCACACCCACACACACATGTAACACAACACACTCGCACACACACAATATTTGTAAATAACAAAAGAATCATCCGTCAACAAATGAATATTTTATTTCATTTTGTATAATTTTTGTTGTAAGTTTCATAATTTCGTTTAAAATTTTTTAACAGAAAAAAAACGAAAAAAATAACAATAATTATGAATATCTATGCAGTATTTTCTTGCATATAACGCTAAATACTCAAAATATTTTACTTAAAAATACAATTATGTCGCTTAATATTTGTAAGCTGTAAAAAAGAAACAGAAACCATTAACAAATAATTTTAAATTGTAAGCTTTTTTGTGGCTTAAAAAAACTCACTTTAAGTTTCATTTTAAATAATATATAATAATATATATATTATAAATTGTTTAATAAATATATACGTATATCATTTTTATGTAACCAAAATTTTTTGCAATTAATTTTGACGCTGCGGCATTGATTTATTTATCATATTTTTGATATATCGCAACTCTTTTTTGATTGGCTCTCGTTTTGTGTGCGTTTTTTTGTTATTGTTTGTGCAAGAAAATACTGTACTTTGAATTTTGAACTTTTAATTAACTTTACCTATTAATTCAAATTTACTTTTAACAATCGAATCTTGTGATTTTAGTGTATATCAAAAGTTACTACATTTTTTTAATCTTTGGTTTTTATTCTAAAATTTGATTGTTTTATATAAAATAGTATATGTGTTTGATTTTAATATTGATTTGTTTTGTGCTGTTTTGTCATTTCTATTAATTTAACTTTAATAAATTAGGCACACCTCGTATTTGTTTTCTTGTTTAGTATTCCTATAATATTATCACATTATTCATTATCCACTAATCTTGTTAAATTATATTACACACACACATACACACACACAAGACACACATCCAACCTTCAGTTACTGCTGTCGTTGTTTTTAGTCAGGTTGTTGTTTCAGCTGTTCGACTTCTGGCCAAGTTGGTGTCACTCTAACGTATTCGTTGACATTCTCTGAAAACGTTGTTTGGCCCACAATTCTTATACTTATCTTCCCCGTACTTTACAGCACCCAGCGGCAAAAAACCTGGCAGCAGCACACCCGGATCTGTGCAGTCCCAGTCGGTCGGCAGTGGCCCGTTGAGCTCCAGTGGAGTTGTGCCCCAAGTGCAAACGGTGCAGTCTCTACACCCGTTGCAAAGCGTACAAGTCAAAAAGGATCCCGATGCACAACAGCAACAACAACAACAACAGCAGCAGCAGCAACAACAACAGCAACAGCAGCAGCAGCAAACAATGACAGTAACCACCACAGCCGGTGGCCAAGTGCAACAGCAGCAGGTGCAGCAGGTGCAAGTGCAACAGCAGCAGCAGCCATTGCAGCACCACCAGATCATCGATTCGTCGGGCAACATGACAACGCCAACAACCAGCGCCCAAGCAGCCGCCCAGCAACAGGCGGGCAATCAACAGCTGGTGGCGCAATCAGATGGCAGTGAGAACGGCACGCCACTCTCGATAGCCCAGGTGCAAACGCTGCAGGGTCATCAGATCATTGGCAATTTGAATCAGGTGAATATGACTGATTTTCAACAACAACAACAGCAACAACAGCAGCAGCAGCAACAGCAGCAACAACAACAGCAACAACAAACACAACCACCACAGACGCTTTGAGTAGAATACACCACATTTACGAATCGAACCAAGTCGTAGACCCACTATTTTATACCCAAATCCTTGACTTGGTTCTCCAATGCGCTTTACTCTTCCCGGAATGCGTGTAGTAAAATTTTTACCATTTAAACTTGGATGTGCAGAGCCAAATGGCAAACTGTGCTTGTATCTAGGCAGCGATTGTCTAAATCTGATCCCAGTTAGTGCGTTAATGACACTTGCCTAAAGTTATGCCAACAAAAATCCTATTAATCGGTGAAGCTTAAAGTTTTATATATTTTGTATTCAGTTTATACAATTAATGCAGCTTATAACGTGAGCTATCAAAGTTTATTTTAACGATGATTTTCCGTTGCTGTGATTAACAGTGAATCGTTTTATTTAGTCGAGATTAGTTTTATGCTTAAGCGCGACTTTGGGCCAGTGTCATTGAGTTGTCATTCGTATGCTCTGCATCTCTCAAGTGCCTTTAGTTTTTATAATCAATTTTGTTATACAACAATTTCTTAACTTTATATATATATATATATATATATATATATATATATATATATATATATATATATATATATATATATATATTATATATATATATATATATATATATATATATATATATATTTATTTCGCTATGATTACTTTGTTTCGCAATACTTAGTTATATGTTTAAGAAAGCGCTATGGTGGTTATTGGACTATGTAATGTGCTGTAGTTTTGACACGTCCCTCACCCCTCCCTTACCTATGTTATGTGTATGTAGTTTTAATTGAACAGACTAGGCATCCTAGTCAAACTTAATATCAGAACAGTGTAGTCTTATTGTACATCTGCTCAAAAGCTGGGACAGAAACGATTGGCCGTGCTGCGAACCTGTCCGTTTAAACTCTCAGCAATTGTTTTAATTTGTAAATTACGTGTGAATTGTGTAGATTGCGTGAAACATGTTTAGCAAGAATTATCTGAAACAGTGTAAGGTTCAATTGTAGTTTGATTAATAGAGAACAAGTACAATATATTGAGATGAGATGAGATGAGATATCCACTTGGACCTGTACTTCTGCCTTAACTCTGCTATAATCTGGCAGATATCTATAAGCTATAGTTTCCCTTATTTTGCCGCTCTTAGACCAAAATGTCTTTGGTGCTACACTGTACAAATATCTGTACACTATACACTCTAAATTTAAATAACAAAAACAAATATAAAAAAACTATATATTTACATAATTATTTTTTAATTTTAATAGTTGAAAATTTTTTAAATAAGTCGCCTTTTTTGGAATAGGTTACATATTTGCTTATATTTTTACTTTGAAATTATACAAAAAAGGATTATGTTTTATCAGCTATTGCCTTTGAATGTAGCAAATATTTGGCCTATCTAAAAAACAACCTTAACTCTTATGAATTAAATAAAATTTAATTTTATTTATAAACAATATACTTGAATAAACCAAAAGATGTTTGAAAAAAATTGCAAAAATTTTTGTTGAATATTTGGTGTTGGATCTTTTATTTTTTTAGCACATCGAACAATCTAGCTACAGCTTATATTTCCTTAACATGCATTTTATTTGTATTTCAATTAATATATAATCATAATTGTATGTGTTTATTTTGTTTATATTCCCGATAACTGTAATTATCATACCACCTAACCCAATGCAATTGTTTCCGTTTCGCTAGTCTCCATCATCTATGTCCTGCCAATAATTCATCTATACTTGACTGCAATACATCTGAATCAATTATTGTGACCTTTAGCACCCAATCTCATCAACATGAATATCACACAAACACCAATTACTGGGATATATATGAAATAAATCTATGTCACTTATTTAAGGGGGTTAAACGAAAAAAATATATATATATAAATTATTGCTCAGAAAAAAGCGACTGTCTATATAATAAGAGGTTTTACATTAAAGTTTTTGTTTTCGGAATTATTTCATAATGCCCCAAGCAGTATCACAACACAGAATCACGTTGGATCCATAACCAAATCATTAACAAATCGTTTTTATCTTGTCTTCTCTCTTTTTGCTGCCTCGTTGTTAACTCACCAACGCTAACCTCAAAAATAATATATACATATTTTTATATATGATTAAAATATGTTAAAATATCGCAACTCACGCATCAACCAATCCAACAAACAACCGAATCATTCATGAATATTCAATGCAAATAGGGCAACAACAAGAACATTTTGGTAAAGAAGGTTTTCATTTTGAAAGGCGGTAATAATACGTAATGATGAGCCAACGATATGACCAGCGGCCCTGGAGACGGTGGAGGACTGGGGGGCGGTGGGCAATCAGCGCAGCAGCAGCAGCAGCAACAGCAGCAGCATCACAGCAGCAATAGCAAATGCAGCAGCAACAACAACAGCGAACGCAGCAGCGCAGCAACAACAGTGAACAGCAGCAATACTGGAACAACAACAACAGCAGCAGCAGCAACGACAACAACAACTGCAACTGGTGGAGCTCTGCAACGTCGCGTACTGCGCGGCCATGCGGCGCAAACAACCAGTGGGGAGCGAGTGCTGCTCATTAACTATGTGCCCCAAACGGGAGCTGCAGCAACAACAACATCAACAACTTCCACAGCCAGTTCAACACAGTTGCCCACACGCAAGATCCTTCAGGCCAGGGCCACGGCCACAGCAGCAGCCGCTGCAGCAGCGGGAACATCCGCTGCAGCAGCATCAGCAGCAGCATCAGCAGGAGGTGCCACAACGGCAACGGCAACACCATCCGTCTCCTTTGCTGGCCTCGGCTCTGAGGTAACAGTTACCCTGACGCGCACCAATCAACGCGCCAGCGTAACCAATGTTACTGCCGCCGGTCATATTGTTAGGAATCAGCAAACAGTGTATCAGACGACAACCACATCAGCAGGAACAGCTGGATCAACCAGCACGACAAGCATGCAGGAGCCAGTGCAGCATTTGGCGGCGTCAACATCGCCACCACCACTGCGCTGGCAGCAGCAACAACAGCAGCACGAATATCAACATGAACACCATTTGGTGGAACAGGAGCATATTATCATAGATCATCACCAGCAGGCGGAAACGGATGATCAATTGATCGAGTACGATGGCAGTGAGGGTGTTGTCATTGAAGATCAAAACCAACACCATCATCAACACCAACACCAACAGCATCAACAACAGCATCAACAACATCAACAGCAGCACCATCTGCAGCATCAGCATCATCTGGAGCTACAAGAGGATCTGCAGGATCACGATCCGCAGCAGCAACAGCATCATGATGTAGTGCAGGAGGTTTATCTGCAGTAGAAAAATGTTAAATATACATATTTATGAAGCGATTTATAATGTCTATATATATAAATATAGTTGTAATTTCTATATAGTTGCCAACAAATTGAGCTTGTTAAATGGATATTTTATTTCAGTATCTTGACCAAAATTCCCCAGGATTCTCCACGCTTTAGCTCTTCTTCATTATTCTCGCTCTACATACTTATATATGTATTCAATTGTTGATGTCCACAATTAATTGTATATATTGAAAAATACAAATCGATTCAAAGAAATGAATTAATATTATTAAGCAAGATAACACATTAAATCAAATGTGGATAAAAGCATATGTATAAAGTTAGTTGGCATAAAATCTAAGAAAATATTCACGATTAAAAAAATTATTTTTAGAAACGTTGGAAAACACTTTGCACAAAAAGAAAAACCAAAATCTTCAAATTAAATCAAAGAAAAATATTTTTGTACCATATAAATTATGCTCCAAATTTGAAGTATTATAAAAATTATTCAAGTTTTAAAATTATGATCGAATAAATTATTTATTTTATTTATTAAAGCTAACAAATATCTAATGTAAAATAGAAATTTCAAGATATATAAACTCCATTTAATATACGTAAATATAACGATATAAAAATAACAACAATTTTCACATTTGAAAAACTGTTGAGGAATAATGAATAATGCGCCCAAAGGCTACACATGCACTTGGAGCCGATATGATATGATATATATATATATATATATATGGTCTATGTAACCCAGTTTGGGGCCAAGGCAATAAAGCGAGCCGGTTTGTGTACTGAAAGCTAAAATAACTCCGAAAGTGGTTTCAATGCGGGTAAAATTGTGCTTGGGGACAGTAAACACACATGGAATATTTAATTGAATATATATATTTATTTTAATTTGTGTTGCCTTTTTAACTGTTGCCTATACACATTTTCCATCTAATTTACAGAAGCTTTTTAACAACTATTTATTTACAAATTCAGCGATGTCTTTACAACGTGGCAAATTAAAAATCTACAACAAACTACAAGCTAAACTTTTCAGCTGGAAAAAATCAACAGAATATTGTTTAATTCTTTTATTTTGTCATTTCACAAACTGCATTGCAATTGCATTTAACAAATAACCAATGGAATTTTTCACCAATTTCAAATTTGAGCGAACACAAATGGCTTACAAAACTTCTAGTTATCTAGATTTATCTACAGTTTAATTGTGAATTGTGTCTTCAGTATCATTTGAAATATCTATTGAAACATGCACTAACTACGGTTTCGACACGCTCTGCAGCTAGTTAATAATGTTTACTTTTGCTTTTTCTATAAATATTTCATTTGTGTTCAAATGTATGCTTAAATTGTCTTAAAATGCATTTTCATCTATTATTGTTCAAAGTTATCTTATAACACTTTTGGACCTGCATTCGTTTTGGGTGTTTTTTGTTTTTGTTTATATTCTGAAGCATTTTAACTACTTTTATAATTGATTGATCATAAAACTCTTTGAATTAAAATGCAACTTTTTAAGTACCAATTAGTTTGCTTTTCTCCTAATTTTCTGCAAGCTTTAGAAGTAATCGTTTAAATTCTTTTATCTATATTATAACATGTAATTAGTTGATCGCCCTACTTGGCGCTCTTCATCAACCGGTTGCTGGAGAAGCATTCTCCAAAGAAACGGTCCAGCGAGTGATATAAATGCGGACGCACATTGGCCAGTCCATGATCCTCATCGGCATAGCTCTGCATAAATAGAAATTGTTGATAAAACAAGCAAATCATTTTTCATGGTTTGAACATACAATTTGCTTAAACAGAATGTCATGTCGTTCCAAATTCTTGGCTAGTATCATGGCCTGCTGGTAGTGCACATTGTCATCGGAGGTGCCGTGGACGAGCAAATATTTCTTGCCCCGCAGCTGCTGAGCCCGTGTGCTCAGTCGAGAGTTGGCATAGTTAATCTCATTTGTATCCGGCAGGCCCATATAACGTTCCGTGTAGATCGAATCTGTAAGCGAAGGAAACATCAGCAATCAGATGTATCTGTTATGCTTGTTAGTTAAACCCACCATAATAGGTCCAATCAGTGACCGGTGCTATTGAGGCAGCGCATTTGAATACGCCATTGTCATCATTGGCTAGTGCCATAGCTGCCGCATAGCCACCATAGCTCCAGCCCCAGATGCCGATGTGTGCAGCATCGATGTAGTCGAACTTCTGGGTCAGATTTCTAAAAGGGCATGCATAAGGGTTAATAGAAATATAAGCCAGAAAGAAACATGTACCCTAGCATTATTTGACGAAGTTTAATTTAGGTTAGCCAATAAGAATTATAAACATTTTTAAAATCTTAAAATATATTATTATATATTTTATTTTATATATTTTTTGATAACCAAATAAAACTTAAGTTATAAATGAAATCAATTTTTAAAATCTTAAAATATATTATTATATATTTTACTTTATATATTTGTATTTGAAAACAATAAAATCTAAGTTTATAAATGCTAATAAGAATGTAAATTCTAATAAGAAATTAATGGTTCGTGTCTTGGGTGGTCATGAGACCACCGGACCAGCAGCGCCACCTATTAACTTGAACAACTGGAATTATTATCCATGATGCGCTTGCTGTATGAAAATATCGATAGTGTAAAAAATATCTTGGGCAAATAAAACTTAAAACTTTATTTGACACGGATATACACGAGTATTCCAAGTCCAGACAGACGGAAAGTAAGACGGACATTGCAAAAACCCAATATACTAGTTTCCGGTTCGCAAACAGTCCACTGTTTACAATATCACTTAAGACTAGTAGAAAATGGCCCTAATGATGATTGATACCTCAAATCAGTGAACTTCAAGTTGTTAGTTAGGAAAAAGATTTTTGTTATTTGTGACGACGCTGAAGTTTTTTGGGCCGAACTTTAGAAGAAGTCATCTGTCTGCCAAATTTTGTGACTCAGGGGGCAGGGTATACGCAAGTATATATTTTCTAGTTTTCAGGCTCTATAACTGCCAATAGAATTTCATTCATATGGACATGCGGACGGATGGACAGCAAGTTGAACATTGCACAAAACCAATCTATAAATTATGTTGATGTTGCCGGTTTCGTATAGAGCAAAATGTGCCATATCCTGGGCGTACTTACTGGGTGACCGTGATCTGATCGTTAATCTCCACAGTGCCCAGCTTTAGATAAATGGCATGCAAGAGGGTTTCACCGCGCAGCCCCGAGCCGCGTCCATCGATCTTGGCATAGATCACAGACTGATTCGAGGATAGGTAGGTGCCCCAGTCCATCAACCACTTGGTTGTCACCTGGCAATGAAATAACAGTTACAGTTTAAATTTGATATTGGTCTGGAATTCCTGCTGCTACCGAATAGGAATCGGGTCCACCGTAGACATCGACAAGCATTGGGTATTTGGTTTTGCCGCTGGTATCCAATTTGGGGGGCAGCTGAAGGAGCACCTTTGCCTGGAATCCGCCATCAATGTTGATGGTGAGTATTTCGTGTGTGGGCAGTGCCACGCCCTCCAACTTGCCGCGCAACGCCTCATTATTCTCCCAATCCAGTAGCTTCTTCAGCGTCACCTGAGCTGTTAAAAACCAATCCAAACAACACCAAAATTAAAGCACATTTTTCGATCAACAAACGAGGCAGCACCTACAATTGGCATATGTCCATTCGTAAACTGATGTCGTGGGTATGCCCGGACCCAGCGAGGTAATCACAATTTCGTTTTTGTCATTGAAGATGGCCGAGTAGTAGTTCTGTTCCACGTCGCCCGATGTCATCAGTTTGCATGTCAGACACTTGGCTGTCTGTTGGCGGGTGGTCACAGCCCGTATTGCGTACAGATGCAGCTGCTCCGGATGCTCCTCGGTGTTGGCCGTATAGAAGATGACGTCATGCGTGGCATCCCAATGGAGTATGCTGTCCACCACATACTTGCCACTGGTCAGCGGCTCGAGCTGCGCATTGCTCACGTCCGTCGACAGCAGCTGCAGGTGCTTGTAGTTCTCATGGGGCAGCACAAAGGCCAGCCGTGAGCCATTGCGGTTCTTAAATGGTGCCGTATACAGATCCACCCAGCCTGTTTTTGATTCCGTGCTATACAGCTACACAGCGAATGTTTTACAAAATTGTATTAAAGCCACTTTAAATCGAAACCTTTCTAGGATGGCATTTTAAAATCAAAATAAAATTGATTTTCTCAATCTAATTTAAGAAATAAAAT
Source organism: Drosophila nigromelanica (assembly GCA_004149465.1). Lineage (NCBI taxonomy): Eukaryota > Metazoa > Arthropoda > Insecta > Diptera > Drosophilidae > Drosophila > Drosophila nigromelanica. The sequence goes on from SCDS01000055.1 coordinate 200,864, forward strand.
AGCCAATAATTTTATGTAAAAGTTGCTTTGTACAGAAAATCGATTTCCTTTGAATTCATAATCAGTTTTCCGTAAATTTTTCCACCATTGGTTAAATTTAATTAACGAACAGAAACATTTATTTATTAATGTTTTATAAATTTAATTTTTGATAAAAGGCTTTAAATAAAGAAATTATTTGTTTTTCAGGGATTTTCCATAGGATTTTCCATAATCGGTGGTCATTTTCTATGAATTTGTGCAAAATTTGCTTAAAGCCATTCGGATGAAAAACAAAACAAGTACAAATTTATAAATTTGCTTTTGTTATGGAATGAGTAAAAATGTTTTAAATTTTTTATTTTTATTTACGCAGATTAAATATAAATTGCAATGCAAAGCAAGTTAAAACTGCCTGACTGGAAGATGCCCTGTACCCATCAACAAGAAATGCATTCTTGAAAAACTTTGTTGTGGAAATAATTCTAAAAAGGTTTTACCATCAGAAAAATTATAAGACATTTGCTTCACATTTAATGGGAACTAGAAAAGGTATCTAAATAGTGAAGTATTCTTGATCTTTGATTAAAAATATATTTAAAAAAAAAACGGTGGAAGCTATTGATAGCTTAAGTTAAACTTGCTTGTTTTACAATTATCATTTTAACTTGCGTTTAAAACAATTAATTTTTTTAAAGGTTTTTAAAATTTTAAAATTAGGCAAATTATTTCAATTTTATTTTAAAAAGGATTGTTATTTTCGAGTACTTACCGACTTGCGGCTGCGTCCATCGAAGCTTACAACATACGCAGCATTCTGTACGCGATTCATCCACACCGACAGGACATCGCTGTCATCCAGCCAACTGACGACGGTTACTATATAATCGGTTTCCGTGTTCAGCTCACTTGGCACCGGCATGGATGTGAGGAACTCTTTGCCCTCCACCGCTCGCAGCAGATCGGCCATGAAGAGAACTACGCGGGGATTTGAAGAGCCCGCCTTGGGATATGGAATCTCCTGATGCAGTGGATATTGAAAACGCAGATCGCCGGCATCGCCGTAATAAGGGAAATTGATGACATTCGTCGGTGAGTCATCGAACTGAATGAAGGCTATCTGGGTGCCCGAGGGATTGAACCAGGTGGCCACGTTCGAGCTGAACACCTCCTCCTCATACACCCAGTCGGGTATGCCGTTAAGATAGTTGGCGCCTTCGGTGCTTGTAATAGGTATCTCTGTTTCGAGAGCACCCTTCTTATAGTACAAATTGCGATTGTGATTGATGATCAGCGCATTGCCCACCGGAGCCCATTGCACCATGCTCAGGTAAGCGGGCTCATTCTGGATGAGCAATGGGGAAATTGTGTTTGAGCTCAAATTGTAGATATCGTATTGGGCCAGAAAACTGTAGCGAAAGATCTTCTTATAGTTCTTGGCCAGCAACAACAGTTGTCCATCTGCCGATTTCTCATAGAGCACATAATGCGCCGCATTCGCCAAGAGCGTTGTGACCACCAGCGTCTTCGTATCCAGCTCGACAATGTCCTGAAAGCTGACCAGCTGTAGCGAGGATGTATTTGTATATTGGAATGTAGGGCACCTACCGCATGCTCCTTGTAAATGACACTGTTGCCATTGGTCCAGCTGCCATTGAAGCGTTTCGCATATAGTTGACCGCTCAGCACATCCTCCAAATTGATGGCGTTATCCTTTGGCACATCGTTGCTATCGTCGCCGGAGCCCAGGATAAACACTAGCATTGTAGCCAGCAGGGCTACTGCGACAACTGCAGCAACAATGCTCAAAATAATGCGTACTCTGCGCTTCTTTTCCTTGGAGTAAACCAGGTTCTGTGGGATAAGAATTAAAATTCAGGTGACGGTTTTTTTCATATATTTTATGTTGTTTGCAAGTTGTTTATAAATTTAAATTCGTAAATCATTAAAACTACAATAAGTAAAAAACCAATTTCCATTATATTGGATTTTTATACTCTTTCACGAAGTGAAACTAGTATACTGGGCTTGTGCAATGTCCGTCACGCTGTCCGTCTGTCCGGATGAACGCAACTATTTTCGGCGCCAATGAAGATAGAGACTTGAAACTTTGGAATACATATATTTGTAGTTATCCTCTTCAGACAAAGTGTTAAGATTTTTGTGCCACACCCACTGGGAGGCTGGCAATTCGATAACATGTCGATATACCTCAAATCGCAAAAAAGGTGAATATTACCAACAATTTAAAAGTTAGAGCCATTAATTTTGGTATGTAGATAGCTGGCTTGATGGCATTTTGACATTCATGTTTTGTCATTTAGATTAGTTCTGCATTTAAAATTTATGCATTTTTAAAAATGAATTTTAAACATTTTTTTGTGAAAATATCATGTACTTCCCCCTTATTAATTTTCAAAAAAATGTTTTTTCAAAATTTATAATTGCGAGTTGTTGTTTTTAATCGATTTTGTTAGTCATAATTAGTATAAAAATCAACATTATACCCGATTCTGAGGGGGTCAAATTTTTGGTCAAAAATCATGTCAAAATTGGCAAAAATTTTGACAAGTAAAGCTCTCAGAGCCGTAGCTCCGATATTTTAAACTTCTATAACGTTGTCAAAACTGAACTGATTTTCATGTTTGATGGCATTTTTATTATGATTTTTCATTTAGATCGATTTAACATTTAAAAAAATATGCGTTTTTGAAAATAAAATATTTTCGATAAAAAGCATGTACCCTCCCCTCATATCCGAAAAAATGTTTTTTGTCAAAATGTAGAATTGTGAATTTCCCTTTTTAATGGATTGTATTTGACATAATTAATTTGAGATTAATTCTGCATTGCACAAAGAAGGCCTGGTTGTATGTTTTATTAGAAAGAGTATTGCGCTGCCGGCTATACCCGACTGCAATGTTTTTACTTGTTTTTTGTATTTTAGTTAATAATGAAGAATGATTTCTTGTTTAAGGCACTATCACGTAAATGTGGTGATAGCTGAGATTAAGGAGTTTCACGAACTTGTTTATTTCATATATTTATACAAACGATTTGGTGTAAACTGAATTTACATTTTATTTAAATTTCAAAACATGTTTGTATGCAACAACACAATTTTTGTCCAATCACTCCTATGGGAGCAATAAAATATAATAGTTTGGCTTTAATAAATTTTAGCCAACTTAAGCTTTTCCTTGCTTAGTTTGTTTGAGAGATTAAAGATATTCAAAAACAAAAATAAACGAAATTCTGTTCTTGACAAATAGTCACAATTGTGTGTGATGTAGAGTACAAATCAGTTTTAAAATTCATAGTCCGAAAATGTTTAAAACGTCTCGTTGTCAATAAAAATCAAGCATATACATTTATGAAAATTTTATAATACCCCCAAGAAGTATATTGATATATATATTTTATATTTGTTTGTTATATTTTTTCAATATAATGTCATTTTGAGAAATTAAACTTATACTTTTCCTGTTTCTCTCTTTAAATATTTATCTTGTTGCCAGTCAAATTTTTTTTCGGCCTACCGCAAAAGTGTTTTTTTTATAAGTAAGCTAAGCTTTCAAGTATTTCCTGTTTGTTATATGCACATCATCATCAATTTGTCCCAATTATCCAATAATAAACCTGTCACCCAAAAGCATTTCCTCAATTGTTTCTGGTTTGCATAGCCACCAAACCCATAAGAGGCTACATAAGCAAATTTCTAATTGAAATTGAATGGGGCCTTTGTCAATTCTATATATTTTGATGCTCAAAACCCAAGGCACGTTTTTCAGAGTCGCAGTATCAGAGACTTTTGTGTTCAAATATTTGTTGGAGGCGTCGCTGCGCATGCCCAATGCGCTTTTTCTTTTCGCTCGTCGTCTGCGATCTGATGTTAGCCCCAAGTCAGAAATCACGAGACGCTGACTGAAAATGAAAGTAGTTTTGTTTCTTTGCCAGACTGAAGTCTGAAGTCTCGGAACTGGTTTACGTTGTTGGGTGAGACGTCGCCAAAGACGGGCGCTGTCAGCGGGGGAAGGCCCACAATTGCACAGTGACGTAAGCTCGTAAAAGCGTTTACCAGGTAGCAAGAAAATAGCTTTTTATGTAAGTACTTTTTTTTTATTGACTTGGGCTTTGTTATTTTTGACATGATTGTGTTGCGCGACTTTTTCAACAAAATACAGGTATTTTTTTCGGAGTGTTAATAGACCTGTGAGTGGATTTGCAATACGATGCCAAATATACAACAGCGAGACAGTTGTTGATATGTATCTATAATATTAATTATATAGTGGAGTTAGACGAGCTCAAGGTTAGACAGCTTATATACAATTTATTGTCAAGTGTCAACAATTGTTTTTTCTTTTTTTTACCTATTCTTGGGGTATTATTATTTTGTACACAATATATTTGTATTATTATTTATATATATCAGTCGTATAGTTAATTTTTTTTGTAGCAAGTATCAAAATGCTACTATTATATAAAAATAATTTTAACAAATTCAAGCATATTGTGTTAACATAATGAATATTTGTTTGATCAGCTTACTATATATTATAATTGTCATATCAGCAATGCAATCATAAGATAGCTGTTTTACTTTTATTGACTTGTCTGCAAAATTTTAGAGCAACTTATTTGCTGAGCATATGTGTAGACAGCTTCAAGATAGCTGATTCAACCGGTTACAGCATATTTAGCATTTCTTTAAGAATTCAAATCCAGTTCGACTGCATTTGAATCAACTTTAACCTTTCTTTTCTGTTTTTATACACTGTACTCATTAAATGTTTACTAAAATAAATATAATGGTTTTGGGCAAATGTATGTAAAAGGCGGAAGAAGAAACTCATACTTCAGAAGGTATATAGATATAGATAGATAGAGGCATTAAAATGTTGGTTATCCTATTTATCGGTAGCTCAATTTCAGTTTCAATTTAAGTTGAAGAGTCCCAACATTGTAAGCGTACATCAGTTAAGAAAATGTTACTATTTGGACGACTTTTCATTCCTTTCCAAAGTCTTCGCTTTGGTATGAAAATACCAAAATCTGGAAAATTTCTTAAGAATAAGTGGAATGCAAATCCCAGTGGGAGGTTAAAGCAATAAAATGCACATCGACGGAGCTTGTGGCCGTGTACGGAAGGTCGAAGTTAAGCACAGGGTATCCCCTTATCGGGCACTCCCGACTGAAAAGTAGGGTATAAGTTTTCTTCAATGTACGTTTCTGTCAGCATCTCTAAAGATCAAGGCAAGAATGGGGTTGAAACAATAAGCAGAGTATTACTCCGTTGTCTATTCCCGACTGCAACATTCTTACTTTCTTTCTTTTTGTCTTTTTGCCGAACTACTTATAAGCTTGAATCTGTTTATTCATTCGGCATTTTCACTTACAAAGTCAACAATGCGTATATGTGCCATTAAAATATGCAAAAGAAATCGGAACGAGCTTTCCACAACAATAGCTTGGCCGGGCCACAGACCACACGCCCACGACACGTGTGCTCCCAATTCCCAAATGATTTGCCGTGGCACAACTAAAATATATGGCACCTTGGTGGCAACTGCAACTGGCCTCGAAGACATGTTGGTTACAAGTTGTACGATTTTATGGTTAGAACGGTCATAAAATATGGTCCCACTAGGTATCGCAATGATTTGGGTTCTAATGTTTGGGTTTTCGACGCCAGCGCATTTATTAAACGCAGATTATATTGAAATTGCTTTTTTTGCCCGGTTTCATTCTATCAGTCTTTTCTAATATTGAGAAAAGTATTTCATGAATGCAATATCAAAGATTAGGTATATGACTGCACACAAAAGCCGTTATCACTGCAATAGTTTATACACTTCTTTATAGGCACTTTAGTACGCAAGTAAAGTATGGAATATTTGTTGAAAAACGATTAAAAATTTTTATTTTGTAAAAATAGTTATTTATTACCCCAATCAACATAAGAGTCAGTTGAATAGAATATCGTATAAAAGAATGTTTTTTTTTATTTTTTCAGTTTTCAACTTTAGTTCAGTTAATATAGAATGTATTAATGGTGTTATATTTTAAATATAATATAGACAGATAAAAAAAAATTTTTTTTCAACTTTCATAATTTCATTGAAAAAATGTTCTGCAGTTAATATGATGAATCATTTTACTTTATTTTTAGGCATACAAATTTGACAGATAGAGTATTGAATTTGCGGCTATTCATCGAAAAATTCTCTTCAATAGATTTGATGGCGTGCAAATTGAAAAATGGTCCGACTACGTTTCGCTTGTATCCAATGCTTGACTTTTGTTTGGCTGGGAATTGTTTTGGGATTTTGTGAATAGAATTTGTGCACAATATGGCGCAATTAGTGGCGCCAGACGAATCCAAACGAATTCATTAAATAAATATGAAACCGAAAGCTTTTAGGAGCATTCCAGCCCCGTGGGGAACGGGAACGGGATCACCGAAATCAGCTGCTCTGTTAACTCAAACGTTTGCTTGTGCACTTGAACTTCCGGCAATTAGTTGGGTATCACAGAGGCCAGTGCAGGGCGGGGTGAAGCTGCAAACAAGTTGAATTAAATTTATATCCATGTTGCACCACATGTCGTATACTGTTTTAGCGTCTGTTGCCATTTTGCTTGCTACTTTTTGCCCCACATATAATCGCCACTGAGTTGTGGCGGGCCAACAAGGTCCTGTTAAAAAATGAATGAGCTCTACGAGCAACAGCAACGGCGCCCTGTTTGCCTCGTATACCCTCCCGGAGGATATTCTTATTTTGTCAACAATTATATTTAGTATTGATCCCTTTGGAGCTGCTTGTCTGTGTTGTTTTTGTGTTTTTAAATCAGATATTAAGAACTTTTAGCTACCGAAATATAATCATCGATGTTATGTTTAACTATTACAATTATCAGAAGTAAGTTTGCTTTAGAAACATAGAATATACCAGGATTTTCTTAAAACATAAGAAAAATCTATCAATATGTGTTGAAATATATATGTTTTTTTTATAAGAATATATACCACAATTACTATGTTAAATATTCTTTGTAAATCATCTATCACTAAATAGGGTATTTAAGTTTCGGCGTCCAAAACAGGTGCTCTTCACTCTTTGTGGGGCGAATATTCCTTGGGGTTATTTTGGCCTGTCATTTGTCGTTTAGTTTTTCATTAAACTGACAAAGTTAATTAGTTGTTGTGTTGGGCGTGTCGCTGTGTCTGTAGTTATTGCTGTTGTTGTCTATACCAGTATTTTTGATACAATTTTACTAATTGTGAACATATTTTCGGTTAAGCTTACAAGTCAAGTATTTACCACAAATTGTTTTCCTAATTTCGGAAGTCAAGGAATATTAACAAATGTGCATTTTTCAAAGAGGTTACAAATAGGTTTCCATGCAAGATTAAACAGATGATTATGTGTATTAATATTTCGCATCAACCAATTTATACGAGAAAAACTTTAAGTTGCGACCAATAAATTTGGTTTCCCACAAGACTGAACTCAAGTTTTAGTTCGATAAGAATGTTTACATTTTCAAATATTTTAAAAAGTTATTATTTATATAATAAATAAAATGAATAACTCTCATTCCCTAAAAATTCTGCAAACAATTGAAATTTCAATACAATTGGAGGGCAGCTATTTGTAGCGGGAGTTTGGTTTCTTCATTGTTACATCCGTAATTAATTTCCTACAAAATGTTGTCACTTGTTGCATGCCTGACACACACACACACGCACACACACACATCCGCACAATGTCCTTGATCCTTTAATTTTAAGCGCTGTCGCAAACATTGCTTGTTGTCGGTTTTGGATCAGTTGAAACGTTTTAGGCAGTTTCAATTAATTGGTCACTTGGTAGCCACACCCACTGACTATTTGACCATTTGATGGGCTGCTCTGATATTATCTCTGTGTGTGCGTGTGTATGTGTGTGTGCGTGTTTGTGTGGCTTACCTTGAAGCGGGTCATGCCACCGCCAAAACCACCGGCGCTGTGCAAGTCATCGTCGTCCAGACTGCTGCCACCGATCCCGCCCAGCATGGACTCGTGCAGTTTGGCGCTGTGGCGCCTTAGCTGATAGTTGCCCGTTGAGTTGGAGGCGGCAGGTGCCTTGTAGTAGTAGGGCGGGTGCTGGTGGCGATGCGAGTGGAGAGCGGACGCGGATGTGGCCGCCGTGGCATCCTCAAAGTCATAGTCCAGCAGCTCAATTGGATGCTCGCATTTGCAGCGATGCGGCGGTGTTCGGTGTGGTGGCGTCAGCGTCGTTTGTGGATGCTGGTGGTGCCTGCTTTTGTTGCCATTGTGGTGGCTGTGACTGTTGCTGCTGCCATGCGGAAGCGGTGGATGCGGCGGCGGCGGAATGTCTGCGGGTGTTATATAGATTTTCCCACCAACACCACCACCACCACCACCACCCCCAACGGCCACAACAGTGTCCGGCTGTTGCAGCTGCTTGCTCGGCCAGTGGAACTCGTCAAACTCGCCCGAGTTGTTGGCCAGTTGTTGCTGCTCCCACTGCAGTTGTCGTTGTTGTTGCTGCTGCTGTGGTATGTGCCGCATGCAACTTTGTTGCTGTTGTTGTTGTTGCTGTGGATGCTTGTGGCTGTGGTAGCGATAATATTGATGATGCGCCGTGGCCGCTGTGGCGGGCAAATACTTTTCATTGCGGTCCGACCAAGAAGAGTAGCCATAAAAATTTTTTGTTGACAGCAAATACGCCTGTTAAATCTTTGTTAAATGTTCTCAGTCTCTGTGTGTGTGTGTGTTGTGTGTTTGGCGGGGTGGACGGGATTGTATCATGTTTTTGGAATAAAACGATACACAAAATCAAGCAGCAACTGACAGCAGTAAGCATTAGGTTTAACTATAATACACAAAATGAATACGAACTAGAAAAAAATGCAAATTAGAAAAGCCTTTACCAAAGACAAAGTATTTACATATTGTCTTTGTTTATACTCATATTTTGAACCGATCCGCGAAGGTAGTGAACTGGCGTCGCGAACAGGTTCATAAGAGGCATGATTAATCGAAACGATGCGATAATGTATCTATTATCTCTATTCCATCAGCATATGAGCATATGAGCTTATCCTAAATTACAGTGAACTAGTAGCTGGAACTGGCTCATATGCTGAGTAGCGTAAAATTATTAGGGATGTGATAAGGCGTGTAAATTAATCGCATTCACATCGCAGAACAATCAATAAGAACAATTAAAATATTGTTTTTCAATCGCATGATAATTAGAACTTAAGATTATTAAAAAGATTTTATAATTTAAAATTAATTGGAATTAACTTATTTTTATTCAACTACACAAGTTATATTTTTGTGCTAAAAACATTCAGTAATGAATAAATGAAATAATCGAGCATCTACAGTAACTTTTGAATATACGTAAATGTGCATACTTTGAAAAGTTATTTCGGTAATAAGAAAGTAATCAAAAGCTTAATGTTAAGTTGTTTTTATGTTTCTACTTTGAATGGTTAACCAAGTGTGAAACTTATAGATAATATTGAGTTGCATTTTAAGAAATCATAACAGCTCACTTAAAAAATCATAAAAATTGTGATTGTAGAGCTTTTCGTCTTTTATTTATTTATTTTTAATGTTAATGTTTTCTAGTAGAAGAAAAATCAATTTAACTTCTTTTATCACGATTGCATGTGAATAAATAATAAAAGTTGATTCTTTCATAAGCTGACATTTTAGAGAATCAATTTTGAACCTCATTATTGGCTTATAAATTCGTAAAAGTTTCTTACCCAAATTCTTATTATTAAAGTTTTTCAGCATTTACCCAACTTCTTTATTATAAAAAGCAACTTTTTCAACATTTACCTTATGCAAGTTCTAAGAAATCAAATCTTTTTAGCCACAATGTGAATTAAATTTGCGAATAACCGTAATCGATGGACAGCCTTATTTAAGCGGTGCAGCAGAAACTAGTTTACCATATATACTCGCAACTGAGTTCTCAACTGGCTTGCAGCAAAAGTACACAAACCAAGTTATGAAATGCAATTTCCACATAGCCAAATAGAGGAAAGTAAACTATGGCAGAGCAAGTCATAACCGAAGCCAAGTGAGATTTGAGCCAAATGCATTAGCTCGATTCGGTTGTGCGCTCACCGCAATTATTTAATTACACTGTGGCTGCCGGACTGGTTAGCTGGTTAGCTGGTTCAGTGGGATTCCCCGCTGGGCTGCCGCCCAGGCGGCTGGCACGGGTTGCTTTCGGCTTAATCAAAGAGCCAGCCAAGTCAGGCACGATACAAAAGAGCGCCAAAACTTTTGTTGCTACTTTTGGTGCAGGCAGCCAAGCAAAGCGCCAGCAACCACAAAAAGGACTCCGAATGACGACGTCATCAGTGCTCCAGTATCGCCCACACACACACAGACAAACACGAATACAACACATATACGGACATTCAAAGCCGCAGAGCTCGAGACCTCGGACCGATACGTATCGCTAATGATGATCAAATAACGGGCCAAATGCGGGAGCCAAGCAACAAAGGACCCACAAAAATCGTTAGCCCAGTTGGCAGCACACCAGGAAATTCTCAGCTGGCCCAAACTGTGTCATGTGCGCCAATCGGCCTCGCTCTCTGCGTCCTTTTTGGGGCGTCGTCTGGGCGTAATGAGCGTGGCTTTTACTTTTGATAGCCATGCGGAGAAGGAGGTGGTATCATCACCTTCCAACCAGTTTGGCACTTGTCTGCTGTGCTGCACAAATGATATGTAAATACCCAAACAATTTGCCATCAGCTGAGCACTCGGGTCTCATTTGATTAGTGCTTGATCAGTGCACCAACCAAAACTATTCGGCCTTTTCCGTTTTTGGCATTCGCTGTTGCGACAAATTCAATTTGATGGAGTCTAGAGACTATTAACCCTCTTTGAAGATAATAGACATTTTTTGAATCTTGCCAAAGGATAACCCACCAAAATGCAAAGTCTGTAAAATGTTTACAAACAAAAAGGTGCACATGCTGATGAGAACCGAATGTAATGTAATGCATTTTTGCCCCCCCCCCCCCCCTCGCGGACCCGTCTCATGCATAACCAAATATAAATTCAAATGCACCATGATCATAAATTATATTTTTAACACACACGTGTGAATTGCCAGCGTGTGCTCGAAACTAGGCAACAAAAACACGCCCAAAAATACAATGCATAAATGATTCTGAGTTTTAGGCCAGCAGCATTCAAAAACAACCTTAAAAATGCTCATAAATTATTTTGGGGCAGTTGTGTAAATAAAAACGTATGGTGAACAATTTTTATTTTTTAGAATTTGACAAAAAAAAGGGCCCACATTGTTTAAAATCATGGTAAATGATTCATGCAGGCAACGCAAATTTGAATAAATTTTCTTAAATTGAATTTAGACATATAATCATGCGACAATTTGCTAAGGTAATTGCAATATATTTGTTTAAAGTGGGAAATTGTTTGGATTGATTTTCAGGTTTGTGCTTTCTGTAACATGTTTAGAAAAGTGTTCATTTAATTTATTTAATACATACCTGATCGCTTTGTGCTGTTTCAGTCATCGAAACATCATTGCCAGACATTTTTTAAACGTTATGTGAATTATATTTGTGTATTAACGAGTGCATAAACTTAGCAGTAATCACTGTATTAAAAAGTAAGAAAATTTTTAAATTTTATTGGATTTAAAGCTACGGTTTTATTGATCCTTCAAGTTTTAAACATTTGTCTTTACGGGTGAACGAGTTTTAGAGTTATTTATGGCCTTTTTATTTAGAGTTTTACACAAGATATTATTTTCGTATTTTTGTGCAATTTTTCAAATATTTATTTTACTTTGATTTATAGCACATTCTTTTACTTTTTTTTTCGTTTTGTGTTGGGCTTCAACTGAATATTTTTTAGGTCAAATACAGTGAGGGATTTATTTTAAGTGATGTGTTTTATTTGAGCAAGTCGGCAAGCATTTTATACATTCAATTTCCGTTAATTTGTTGTGTACTTTGCTTAAAATATTTCTGGGTATATTTATAAAGTTATGCATTTATTTAAAGGCTTTTTTCGCCTGGTATTTTTTAAAATAAAATTGTATTTATTTTATGTTTTGATTTTTTTTATTTACTCTGGTTTTCTTTAAATGTGTTTAACAGCCAGAGGCAATCTCTGATGCCATATAAAATATATAAAATATTCATGGTTAGCATCACTAGAGTCGATTTAGCGATGTTTGTCCGTCCATTTGTCTGATTGTATAAACAGGTCGATCTCAGACTCTAAGTTTGTTATTTTAGTTCCAATATCATTAAATATTATCCCAACAAATTATCACACAATTCCTGCATTATTTTATGCTCTAATGCCTATAACTCTTTATGAATTTGTGGAAGTTGTAAAGTAAAGTTGGTCAGCCGTAAATAAATTGGTAGTGTGACCTGCTGTATGAGATACAGCTAAAGTTTTGGATAAGGGGCTTATTTTTGTTTTGTCTGTATTTCCGTGTTGAACTCCACATGCGTTTTTATACCCTGTACCCATTGAAAATGGGTATAAAGTATGTAACAGGCAGAAGCACCCCATAAAGTATATATACTCTTGATTAAAATTAGCGGCCAAGTCGGCCGCCTGCGACTTTTCGACTTTTCCCGTCTATAGGGATCGAAAACCCACACCTATTTCCCATAATCGATGACAATTGGCAGCAAAAGCAAGAAATTTCTGTATTCATGTGCACACATACATAAATACAAATACACACATGCTGAATTTTTTCTAGCATTTTTCTTGGAATTTATTTTGCAATTATGTGCGACTGTGTAGAATATTTGTAGTATAAATTGAGTTTTGTCACAACAGAATTAGATGGACGTGCAGCGCCGAAGTAAGCGCTGTGCAACGGACGTCTCAAAATCGGGGAATTCAAAAATGTTTTTTGTTTTTCTTTTTTAGTTGATAATGAGTAATTTTGCTCTTTTTGCTCTTAATTTGTTTACCCTCAATATTCAAGTTTAGTGAAAAGCCGATATTGTTATTTGTTTGACAATGCAAAAGAGATTAATTTGGCAATTTTTAACATTTAGTTTCATGTTATAAATTACCTAAGAGACTACAAAATCTAAAAAGCTGAACTCTGATTTTCGTGTTAAGATGCATACTCCGCACCGTGTTCATATCTCAAAAGCTATCAAGATTACTTTGAATTTTGTATACCTCCTCTAATTCGTCACAAATATCAAATACTACAGACTTTAGTTTGTATATGTATAAAGATCACACTCTTAGTTTAAAGGTTGTTCATGAATTTTTTTCAGCGTGTTTGTAACGGCAACTCTCAGTTACACTGTACAATTTGGCTTGCAAGTCCAGAGTATCCCCTAGCCGAGTTCCCTCGACTAGGGCGTTCTACCTATTTTGTCTTTGCATAGCGTAGCTAATGCTCGTCTACACAAGGCCTTTGTTGTCTGCCGGATATTACAGCTTACCTTGAGCGAACCCAGCTTTTCCCATCTCATTTGTGCAGCCAAGTAAATGGCAGCCGCTTGTCATTTAATGCAAATTAAGCAATTTAAATAAGTAAACAAATAAACAAAATGGTAGAATACAAATTTGTGGCTAAATGAGGACTAAAACTGAGATGAAGACGATGCCCAGCATAGCGCAAATACACAAACAAACACTCGAGTGCTCCTGTTTTTCTCTTTTGTTTGGTTTGTCGCATTGCACATAACTCGTTACTCATACGCCGCGTTGTATAGCTTAGGTACGGCTACAAATGTGCCGCCTGCCTTTCGGTTTTCAATTCTCGGTGCCGCGGTAGACAAAACCATAGCCTACCGAGACCACTGGGCGGGGCTAGGCCCAAAAGTAAAATAAACAAGAAATATAAAATACGAAAGAGAAATTGAAATTGCGTATACGTAGCCAAAAAAAAAAAAAATAAATAAACCGCAAAAAAGACTGAAAAAAATAGAGCGCACATTTAAGTCTTATATAAACAGACAGACAAAAGTAGGTAAGAATTGCGTTGCGGAACAAGATAAAAAGAGTAAATCGTTGCCCGAAAATTTGATAAATGTGCTGTGACCTTTGTACTAATGTGCTCCTAAATGTGTGTGTAATGGATATTTGAACAATATAGGGCAAGAAAGACCGAAAGACAAAAGGAGAGAGAGAGACATAGAGAAAAATTGGAGAAGATTGTGTGTGCACGTTATCCGATAATAGGCTAACAAAAATATCTGTATTTTAGCTATACAACTTTATAAATTGAATATCAATAATAAAAATTAAGTGGAAAATTGATTATTGTGACTTCAAGGCTTCGAAATAAATTTGGCAAAATATCAAAATCAGAACATTAAAATATACTTTTTTGTAGAAGTCAACAAAACAAATCGAACTGTGCAATAAACTCGTGCTCATTATATATAATATATATATAATAACTACTGAAAAACGGTACATTTCGATCTTTAAAAGAGGTCAGAAAACTGATACACTTTTTCTTGATCTTTAAAGGAGTTCATCAGTAATCTGCCTAGCTTTAATATATATATATATAAATAAATACTATACTTGTATATAGACTTGTAATTATGTTAATGCAATTTTGTTCACTCAAACCCAAGTATTCGTTCAGCTTTTACACTTACCATCTAAATTATTCACATTAATCTGATGGGCACATTTTTCTATTAGGCTAACGAGATATGTGTAGATGCTTAAGTTCATTTCACCTTATAGAATAATTTCCTTAAGGGCTTTTCCATTTAAGCATGTTGGAAATACTTTCTCCAAAACAACAAAAGTGGTTGTTAAAATTGTTTAGTTAAAACTGTGTATTTCTAATGACCCACTATCAATCAACGACGCTTAAATTGACCATACGACGGCCATTTGGGCCCTAAATATCTTTTACTCAAGGCTTTAAAGATATCTAGAATACTTCACTTGCGGTCTTGTTAGCCGGGTGTTTTATCTTGTCGACAAGGCACAGCTGTTATTCAGTTGAAATTCATTAAATATTAATGAGTTTAAAAGCGAAGAGCAATTTGTCCTCGAGTTGCAGCGAAGAGGAAATTTAAAATGTGCTACTGACTTGTCTGATAAATCGCTTTGTTGTTGATATAGTGGCAGGTAGTGAAACATATCAAGGGATGTATGTTTGCACTTGGAATAGTACTAATCCTGTTCGGACTATTTGATTTTTCATTTGTGCATTTGTCATCTAAGCGAAGATGGAGAGCTAAAATTGCAAGTGGCATTCAACAGTCAACGGAGGACCTAATGCTCGACTGACAGCAACGACTGAAAGAAGCGAACGGCAACAGCAGGAAGCATGTCCTTCTAACTGGGGAGAAAGAAGCTGCTTGGTCAGAACTTTCATCAATTTTATACAATCCACTTAACATGAAAAGCTAAAAAGGGCTGACAGCGAACGAGTTGCGGGAAAGCAGGGGAAACTTTCAGTTGTGATGGAGATTAAAAAATTAAACTGAACTGGAACTGAACTGGCTTGTGTGAACGTTACAGTTTTGAATTATCGATAAGCATATATTTGCAATGCCAGCAACAGTTATGCAAAACATTTCATGAGTTAACGAAATGATAATATAAAAATAATGTTAAATAAAATAAAATGACTTTCTTTATGCTTTCGTTTAACATTGGCTTGTGTGAATGGGACAGAATTCAATTATCGATATATATTAACAATGTTTAGAGTGTTTAAATAATTCAAAAATTTTTTAGAACTAATGATATTCTATAATTCACATTTAAATATTTAAAGTTTAAGTCCCGTGTATTTGAACTCGTGATATTGAACGAATCTGTCATTAGGTTTTTAATCGGTGTAGCCCTTGCAATATGGAGTTCAAGTTGGGATATGGGCAACACTGTTCTATGTCAAAAATAAATCTACTAGTCACGTGAGAAATTTGAGAATTTTATTTTTTCTTGAATATTGCATTAAATTATATACAATATAATATAATGTCCGACTCTAATAATAACATAAATTTACGAGATATCTCACGGCGTTGGGAAAACAACGCAAATTCATATATTCAAATCGATTATGACGATGACTTCGTATTGGAATCGTACGACGATGCGGCAATCGACCGCAACCAAAACCCTCAAGCAGCCTGTGTGGATGCAGTGGAAGCTTTGCACGAGGATGCGGCTGTGGATGCGACTGTCGATGTTCAGGTAAATGTGGCACTGTCGTCGCCGTGGCCAGCTGAGGGCCAATCTAATTGGCAGGAGGGCCCGCCGGCACCAACAATTCTTGGGAACAACAATCCAGACGAAGAGGAATTCGATTCTGAATCCGAATCGGAGCTAGAATTTCTATTTGAGGAAGCACCGCCAATTCATGGCATCAGGTTCTACAATCCGAACTACCAGCCTCCGGCTACTGCTGCTGCACAAGCCACAGATGCTAATGCCAATGCCAATGCGAATGCCATTGCCGCAGGCAACGCGACAGCGTTGCCAAATATTACTCAGGTGAACAACTCGCGCTTGGACCTGCGCCCGGTGCCGGCCTCAATTGATCTGACCCGTAATAGACCACAGACGACCACCTGGCGTGACTATCAAGCTCGTGTTCGTTCCACATCGAATCGATTGCGCTTCCCGGAGAGTCGTCCGGCAGCTAATGGTGTACAGCGGCTCTGTGCTGGGCAACCACCTACCCCGGTTCCTATGTTCATGGATGAGGAACTCGGTGCCCTTGTGTTCTTTCGCAACGATACCGATTCGGAGGAGGAGCCGCAGCTGCCTCCACTAGCAATGGTTCCGCGACGCGGCAACAGCGTCAGCGATCTTAGCCAGTGCAGCAGCGACGACGAGCCAGATCATAAATAAACATCCCTGTTACCACTAAACGGAGACAGACTTGCACTTCACAGACATGTGCCCAAAAGCAATGAAAATGAATTAAAGACAACGGGATTTATGGATACCAGACGATTGTATGGAGGCTAAACCATAACTTTTTAATTTATTCATAAACATACAATGTACGTGCAATTTGATGTAGTGCATTATTAAATATTTTAACTGCTTTATTGACCTGCTAATTGTTAATCCGTTTATAGGCGTTTAATTACATTTAGCTTTGATACAGTATTCCAAAAAATATTCATGCATATATTTAAAAATTTCGATGCATTCTTAATATTCCGCGGTAACAAAGTTTTAAAATGCAATTTTGCTCGATGTACCTGGTTTAATACATCAACTGCATTCATCGATATTGAAGAATTTGATATATCATACTAGTTCGATATATTGGAGTCAGCGTAAGCGTTTTGTTGACAGTCGATGTATATCGAATTCGCCTAATATCGAACTGTTCATTGGTAAATACAACTCGGCTGATTTCAATTTACCATGAATAAATATAATAAAATTAACGAGTCTGTATATTAGGTAAGTCGATGAAAACTCATATAAGAATGTAAATTAATTTATGGCTTAAAATGTATGCTAAGCAACGGATCAGTTGAAAATCTAATTAGCAATCGAATTAGAAGCAGAATTGCAATATATTCACTCTTTGTTCGAGAACCTCAGCATTATCCACAACTTTAACGCAAACATGCCAAACGAGGAACCCCAAGAAATTAAATTTTTGCCGCTCCAAATTATTCTTGGTTTGGTTTAGTTCCACTTAAATACAAATTCGAAAATAGGAATATAAAATATACACCATCGAGTTAAAACTAAAAAAATATACCACATTTGTTTTTATACCCTGAACCCATTGAAAATGGGTAAAAAGGGTATAATGGTTTTGAGCAAATGTATGTAACAGGCAGAAGGAAGCATCTCCGACCCCATAGGGTGTATATATTCTTGATCAGCATCACTAGTCGAGTCGATTTAGCCATGTCCGTCTGTCTGTCCGTCTGTCCGTCCGTCTGTCCGTCCGTCTTTCTGTCTGTCTGTATGAACGCGTCGATTTGAGAAACTACAAAAGCTAGAAAGCTGATCTTGGACTCATTCGGTTCGTATATACCATACGCAGATCAAGTTCATTTCAAAAGATTGATAAATCTTTCCGTTTTCTTATCGATATTTTTCGCTTTTTTGACCCGGTATGTTCGCGTAAAGCATACGAAGATTTTAAATATTTCGGGTTTTGGATACCTCCCCCCAATCGCCCCCAATATCGATAAAACCATAAAAACCGCAAATCAAATACTACAGTCTTGCAA